>JAQIUQ010007056.1:0-293507 GCA_030378365.1 Hybognathus amarus | reverse complement strand
AGCTCTGTATGCATTATAAATATCTAAATAGCTCTGGAAGGGTCTAGAGCCTCCATTTTTGCACTCAGATCTAAGTCCCATGGCCCTCTATCAGAATCCAGAGTTTCAAGAAAATCAAAATTTTGATCTCGAAAAAAATCGACAGGGGTACCACTGTACGTTTTTTTTTCGGGTCAAAATTTTGATTTTCTTGAAACTCTGGATTCTGATAGAGGGCCATGTGACTTAGATCTGAGTGCAAATGGAGGCTCTAGACCCTTCCAGAGCTGAGATATTTAGATATTTATAATGGCATACAGAGCTGAGTATATTGAGATATTTACAATGGCATAAATGCTACGTGAAATCTCAATATCTCAGCTCTGGAAGGGTCTAGAGCCTCCATTTTTGCACTCAGATCTAAGTCCCATGGCCCTCTATCAGAATCCAGAGTTTCAAGAAAATCAAAATTTCTACCCGAAAAAAAAACGACAGTGGTACCCCTTACGTTCTTTTTTTTGGGTCAAAATTTAGATTTTCTTGAAACTCTGGATTCTGATAGAGGGCCATGGGACTTAGATCTGAGTGCAAAAATGGAGGCTCTAGACCCTTCCAGAGCTGAGATATTTAGATATTTATAATGGCATACAGAGCTGAGATATTGAGATATTTACAATGGCATAAATGCTACGTGAGATCTCAATATCTCAGCTCTGGAAGGGTCTAGAGCCTCCATTTTTGCACTCAGATCTAAGTCCCATGGCCCTCTATCAGAATCCAGAGTTTCAAGAAATCAAAATTCTGACCCCGAAAAAAAACGACAGTGGTACCCCTTACGGCTTATTTTTTCGGGTCAAAATATAGAGGGCCATGGGACTTAGATCTGAGTGCAAAAATGGAGGCTCTAGACCCTTCCAGAGCTGAGATATTGAGATCTCATGTAGCATTTATGCCATTGTAAATATATCAATATCTCAGCTCTGTATGCCATTATAAATATCTAAATACTCAGCTCTGGAAGGGTCTAGAGCCTTCATTTTGCACTAGATCTAAGTCCCATGGCCCTCTATCAGAATCCAGAGTTTCAAGAAAATCTAAATTTTGACCCTGAAAAAAAAAACGACAGTGGTACCCCTGTCGTTTTTTTTTTTCGGGTCAAAATTTTGATTTTCTTGAAACTCTGGATTCTGATAGAGGGCCATGGGACTTAGATCTGAGTGCAAAAATGGAGGCTCTAGACCCTTCCAGAGCTGAGATATTTAGATATTTATAATGGCATACAGAGCTGAGATATTGAGATATTTACAATGGCATAAATGCTACGTGAGATCTCAATATCTCAGCTCTGGGAAGGGTCTCAGAGCCTCCATTTTTGCACTCAGATTCTAAGTCTCATGGCCCTCTATCAGAATCCAGAGTTTCAAGAAAATCAAAAATTTTACCGAAAAAAAAAACGACAGTGGTACCCCTTACCGTTTTTTTTTTTGGGTCAAAATTTTGATTTTCTTGAAACTCTGGATTCTGATAGAGGGCCATGGGACTTAGATCTGAGTGCAAAAATGGAGGCTCTAGACCCTTCCAGAGCTGAGATATTGAGATTTCACGTAGCATTTATGCCATTGTAAATATCTCAATATCTCAGCTCTGTATGCCATTATAAATATCTAAATATCTCAGCTCTGGAAGGGTCTTAGAGCCTCCATTTTTGCACTCAGATCTAAGTCCCATGGCCCTCTATCAGAATCCAGAGTTTCAAGAAAATCAAAATTTTGACCCGAAAAAAAAACGTAAGGGGTACCACTGTCGTTTTTTTTTCCGGGTCAAAATTTTGATTTTCTTGAAACTCTGGATTCTGATAGAGGGCCATGGGACTTAGATCTGAGTGCAAAAATGGAGGCTCAGACCCTTCCAGAGCTGAGATATTGAGATTTCACGTAGCATTTATGCCATTGTAAATATCTCAATATCTCAGCTCTGTATGCCATTATAAATATCTAAATATCTCAGCTCTGGAAGGGTCTAGAGCCTCCATTTTTGCACTCAGATCTAAGTCCCATGGCCCTCTATCAGAATCCAGAGTTTCAAGAAAATCAAAATTTTGACCCGAAAAAAATCGTAAGGGGTACCACTGTCGTTTTTTTTTCGGGTCAAAATTTTGATTTTCTTGAAACTCTGGATTCCTGATAGAGGGCCATGGGACTTAGATCTGAGTGCAAAAATGGAGGCTCTAGACCCTTCCAGAGCTGAGATATTGAGATTTCACGTAGCATTTATGCCATTGTAAATATCTCAATATCTCAGCTCTGTATGCCATTATAAATATCTAAATATCTCAGCTCTGGAAGGGTCTAGAGCCTCCATTTTGCACTCAGATCTAAGTCCCATGGCCCTCTATCAGAATCCAGAGTTTCAAGAAAATCAAAATTTTGACCCGAAAAAAAAACGACAGTGGTACCCCTGTACGTTTTTTTTTCGGGTCAAAATTTTGATTTTCTTGAAACTCTGGATTCTGATAGAGGGCCATGGGACTTAGATCTGAGTGCAAAAATGGAGGCTCTCAGACCCTTCCAGAGCTGAGATATTTAGATATTTATAATGGCATATAGAGCTGAGATATTGAGATATTTACAATGGCATAAATGCTACGTGAGATCTCAATATCTCAGCTCTGGAAGGGTCTAGAGCCTCCATTTTTGCACTCAGATCTAAGTCCCATGGCCCTCTATCAGAATCCAGAGTTTCAAGAAAATCAAAATTTTGACCTCGAAAAAAAAACGACAGTGGTACCACTTACGTTTTTTTTCGGGTCAAAATTTTGATTTTCTTGAAACTCTGGATTCTGATAGAGGGCCATGTGACTTAGATCTGAGTGCAAAAATGGAGGCTCTAGACCCTTCCAGAGCTGAGATATTGAGATCTCACGTAGCATTTATGCCATTGTAAATATCTCAATATCTCAGCTCTGTATGCCATTATAAATATCTAAATATCTCAGCTCTGGAAGGGTCTAGAGCCTCCATTTTTGCACTCAGATCTAAGTCCCATGGCCCTCTATCAGAATCCAGAGTTTCAAGAAAATCAAAATTTTGACCCCAAAAAAAAACGTAAGGGGTACCACTGTCGTTTTTTTTTCGGGTCAAAATTTTGATTTTCTTGAAACTCTGGATTCTGATAGAGGGCCATGGGACTTAGATCTGAGTGCAAAAATGGAGGCTCTAGACCCTTCCAGAGCTGAGATATTGAGATCTCACATAGCATTTATGCCATTGTAAATATCTCAATATCTCAGCTCTGTATGCCATTATAAGTATCTAAATATCTCAGCTCTGGAAGGGTCAGAGCCTCCATTTTTGCACTCAGATCTAAGTCCCATGGCCCTCTATCAGGAATCCAGAGTTTCAAGAAAATCAAAATTTTGACCCGAAAAAAAAAACGTAAGGGGTACCACTGTCGTTTTTTTTTTCGGGTCAAAATTTTGATTTTCTTGAAACTCTGGATTCCTGATAGAGAGGCCATGGGACTTAGATCTGAGTGCAAAAATGGAGGCTCTAGACCCTTCCAGAGCTGAGAATATTTAGATATTTATAATGGCATACAGAGCTGAGATATTGAGATATTTACAATGGCATAAATGCTACGTGAAATCTCAATCGCTGCGTCCGAAATCTCCACTCAAAGCACTACTCCCTAACCCCTATGTTGGGGTTAGAGAGCAGAGCACTATATAGTGAGCTCACCAGGATAATAGAAGCCACTTTCGGACACTACTCGATCGTCTCTCTCGGCGTCGTTGATTACATCATCTGTCAGCTGGTGCCGAGCCGGCTCTGGGCTAAATAGATTTTTAAAAATAAATACATTACATTATATTGAGCTTATTTCTCCAAAATTTAAAAACTAAAAGTGATTTCTGACCGTTTTTGTTATAATGCGCTACTCACACATGATTATAACTTATTTTTACGGTCAGCGCAATGCATGATGGTATGTAGGGCTTAGGTTAGTGACCATCGGTTGTTCACTACTTTTCAAAATGCATTCTGGGATACATTGAGTGGACTATATAGGGCATAATAATCATCACTATACATTCGGACAGCACTACAAAATGGCGAGCTCACTATATAGTCCACTATATAGTGAGTAATGGGAGATTTCGGACGCAGCAAATATCTCAGCTCTGGAAGGGTCTAGAGCCTCCATTTTTGCACTCAGATCTAAGTCACATGGCCCTCTTATCAGAATCCAGAGTTTCAAGAAAATCAAAATTTTGACCCGAAAAAAAAACGACAGTGGTACCCCTTACGTTTATTTTTCGAGGTCAAAATTTTAGATTTTCTTGAAACTCTGGATTCTGATAGAGGGCCATGGGACTTAGATCTGAGTGCAAAAATGGAGGCTCTAGACCCTTCCAGAGCTGAGATATTTAGATATTTATAATGGCATACAGAGCTGAGATATTGAGATATTTACAATGGCATAAATGCTACGTGAGATCTCAATATCTCAGCTCTGGAAGGGTCTAGAGCCTCCATTTTTGCACTCAGATCTAAGTCCCATGGCCCTCTATCAGAATCCAGAGTTTCAAGAAAATCAAAATTTTGACCCAAAAAAAACGACAGTGGTACCCCTTACGGTTTTTTTTTCGGGTCAAAATTTTGATTTTCTTGAAACTCTGGATTCTGATAGAGGGCCATGTGACTTAGATCTGAGTGCAAAAATGGAGGCTCTAGATCCTTCCAGAGCTGAGATATTGAGATATTTATAATGGCATACAGAGCTTGAGATATTGAATATTTACAATGGCATAAATGCTACGTGAGATCTCAATATCTCAGCTCTGGAAGGGTCTAGAGCCTCCATTTTTGCACTCAGATCTAAGTCCCATGGCCCTCTATCAGAATCCAGAGTTTCAAGAAAATCAAAATTTTGACCCGAAAAAAAAACGACAGTGGTACCCCTTACGTTTTTTTTTGGGTCAAAATTTTGATTTTCTTGAAACTCTGGATTCTGATAGAGGGCCATGGGACTTAGATCTGAGTGCAAAAATGGAGGCTCTAGATCCTTCCAGAGCTGAGATATTGAGATCTCACGTAGCATTTATGCCATTGTAAATATCTCAATATCTCAGCTCTGTATGCCATTATAAATATCTAAATATCTCAGCTCTGGAAGGGTCTAGAGCCTCCATTTTTGCACTCAGATCTAAGTCCCATGGCCCTCTATCGGAATCCAGAGTTTCAAGAAAATCAAAATTTCTGACCCAAAAAAAAACGACAGTGGTACCCCTTACGTTTTTTTTTTCTGGTCAAAATTTTGATTTTCTTGAAACTCTGGATTCTGATAGAGGGCCATGGGACTTAGATCTGAGTGCAAAAATGGAAGGCTCTAGACCCTTCCAGAGCTGAGATATTTAGATATTTATAATGGCATACAGAGCTGAGATATTGAGATATTTACAATGGCATAAATGCTACGTGAAATCTCAATATCTCAGCTCTGGAAGGGTCTAGAGCCTCCATTTTTGCACTCAGATCTAAGTCACATGGCCCTCTATCAGAATCCAGAGTTTCAAGAAAATCAAAATTTTGACCCGAAAAAAAAACGACAGTGGTACCCCTTACGTTTTTTTTTCGGGTCAAAATTTTGATTTTCTTGAAACTCTGGATTCTGATAGAGGGCCATGTGACTTATATCTGAGTGCAAAAATGGAGGCTCTAGACTCTTCCAGAGCTGAGATATTTAGATATTTATAATGGCATACAGAGCTGAGATATTGAGATATTTACAATGGCATAAATGCTATGTGAGATGTCAATATCAGGGAAGAGATCAGAGAAAACAAAAAATTTCGACCCAAAAAAAAAACGACAGTGGTACCCCTTATGTTTTTTTTGGGGTGCAAAAAAAAAGTTTCTCCAATCTTCTCAAAACTCTGGATTCTGATAGAGGGCCATGAGACTTAGACCTGAGTGCAAAAATGGAGTCTCTAGACCCTTCCAGAGCTGAGATATTAAGACCTTACCCTTCCAGAAGATATTACCCTTCCAGAGCTGAGATATTAAGATCCCATGTAGCATTTATGCCATTATAGAAATCTCAATATCTCAGCTCTGGAAGGGTCTAGAGCCTCCATTTTTGCACTCAGGTCTTAGTCTCATGGCCCTCTATCAGAATCCAGAGTTTCAAGAAGATCAGAGAAACAAAAAATTTCAACCCAAAAAAAAAAAAACGACAGTGGTACCCCTTATGTTTTTTTTGGGGGTGCAAAAAAAAAGTTTCTCCAATCTTCTCAAAACTCTGGATTCTGATAGAGGGCCATGAGACTTAGACCTAAGTGCAAATGGAGTCTCTAGACCCTTCCAGAGCTGAGATATTAAGATCCCATGTAGCATTTATGCCATTATAGAAATCTCAATATCTCAGCTCTGGAAGGGTCTAGAGCCTCCATTTTTGCACTCAGGTCTGTGTCTCATGGCCCTCTATCAGAATCCAGAGTTTCAAGAAGATCAGAGAAACAAAAAATTTAGACCCCAAAAAAAAACGACAGTGGTACCCCTTATGTTTTTTTTTTTTGGGTGCAAAAAAAAGTTTCTCCAATCTTCTCAAAACTCTGGATTCTGATAGAGGGCCATGAGACTTAGACCTGAGTGCAAAATGGAGTCTCTAGACCCTTCCAGAGCTGAGATATTAAGATCCCATGTAGCATTTATGCCATTATAGAAATCTCAATATCTCAGCTCTGGGAAGGGTCTAGAGCCTCCATTTTTGCACTCAGGTCTGTGTCTCATGGCCCTCTATCAGAATCCAGAGTTTCAAGAAGATCAGAGAAACAAAAAATTTGAACCCCCCAAAAAAAAACGACAGTGGTACCCCTTATGTTTTTTTTTGGGTGCAAAAAAAAGTTTCTCCAATCTTCTCAAAACTCTGGATTCTGATAGAGGGCCATGAGACTTAGACCTGAGTGCAAAAATGGAGTCTCTAGACCCTTCCAGAGCTGAGATATTAGAGTCCTCATGTAGCATTTATGCCATTATAGAAATCTCAATATCTCAGCTCTGGAAGGGTCTAGAGCCTCCATTTTTGCACTCAGGTCTAAGTCTCATGGCCCTCTATCAGAATCCAGAGTTTCAAGAAGATCAGAGAAACAAAAAATTTCAACCCAAAAAAAAACGACAGTGGTACCCCTTATGTTTTTTTTGGGGTGCAAAAAAAAAAGTTTCTCCAATCTTCTCAAAACTCTGGATTCTGATAGAGGGCCATGAGACTTAGACCTGAGTGCAAAATGGAGTCTCAGACCCTTCCAGAGCTGAGATATTGAGATCCCATGTAGCATTTATGCCATTATAGAAATCTCAATATCTCAGCTCTGGAAGGGTCTAGAGCCTCCATTTTTGCACTCAGGTCTAAGTCTCATGGCCCTCTATCAGAATCCAGAGTTTCAAGAAGATCAGAGAAACAAAAAATTTCGACCCCAAAAAAAAACGACAGTGGTACCCCTTATGTTTTTTTTGGGGTGCAAAAAAAAGTTTCTCCAATCTTCTCAAAACTCTGGATTCTGATAGAGGGCCATGAGACTTAGACCTGAGTGCAAAATGGAGTCTCTAGACCCTTCCAGAGCTGAGATATTAAGATCCCATGTAGCATTTATGCCATTATAGAAATCTCAATATCTCAGCTCTGGAAGGGTCTAGAGCCTCCATTTTTGCACTCAGGTCTAAGTTTCATGGCCCTCTATCAGAATCCAGAGTTTCAAGAAGATCAGAGAAACAAAAAATTTAGACCCCAAAAAAAAACGACAGTGGTACCCCTTATGTTTTTTTTTGGGTGCAAAAAAAAGTTTCTCCAATCTTCTCAAAACTCTGGATTCTGATAGAGGGCCATGAGACTTAGACCTGAGTGCAAAAATGGAGTCTCAGACCCTTCCAGAGCTGAGATATTAAGATCCCATGTAGCATTTATGCCATTATAGAAATCTCAATATCTCAGCTCTGGAAGGGTCTAGAGCCTTCATTTTTGCACTCAGGTCTAAGTCTCATGGCCCTCTATCAGAATCCAGAGTTTCAGAGAAGATCAGAGAAACAAAAAATTTACGACCCCAAAAAAAACGACAGTGGTACCCCTTATGTTTTTTTTTGGGTGCAAAAAACAAAGTTTCTCCAATCTTCTCAAAACTCTGGATTCTGATAGAGGGCCATGAGACTTAGACCTGAGTGCAAAAATGGAGTCTCAGACCCTTCCAGAGCTGAGATATTAAGACCTTACCCTTCCAGAAGATATTACCCTTCCAGAGCTGAGATATCAAGATCCCATGTAGCATTTATGCCATTATAGAAATCTCAATATCTCAGCTCTGGAAGGGTCTAGAGCCTCCATTTTTGCACTCAGGTCTGTGTCTCATGGCCCTCTATCAGAATCCAGAGTTTCAAGAAGATCAGAGAAACAAAAAATTTCAAACCCAAAAAAAAAACGACAGTGGTACCCCTTATGTTTTTTTTTGGGTGCAAAAAAAAGTTTCTCCAATCTTCTCAAAACTCTGGATTCTGATAGAGGGCCATGAGACTTAGACCTGAGTGCAAAAATGGAGTCTCAGACCCTTCAGAGCTGAGATATTAAGATCCCATGTAGCATTTATGCCATTATAGAAATCTCAATATCTCAGCTCTGGAAGGGTCTAGAGCCTCCATTTTTGCACTCAGGTCTAAGTCTCATGGCCCTCTATCAGAATCCAGAGTTTCAAGAAGATCAGAGAAACAAAAAATTTCGACCCAAAAAAAACGACAGTGGTACCCCTTATGTTTTTTTGGGGTGCAAAAAAAAGTTTCTCCAATCTTCTCAAAACTCTGGATTCTGATAGAGGGCCATGAGACTTAGACCTGAGTGCAAAATGGAGTCTCAGACCCTTCCAGAGCTGAGATATTAAGATCCCATGTAGCATTTATGCCATTATAGAAATCTCAATAACTCAGCTCTGGAAGGGTCTAGAGCCTCCATTTTTCACTCAGGTCTAAGTTTCATGGCCGTCTATCAGAATCCAGAGTTTCAAGAAGATCAGAGAAACAAAAAATTTCGACTCAAAAAAAAAACAACAGTGGTACCCCTTATGTTTTTTTTTTGGGTGCAAAAAAAAGTTTCTCCAATCTTCTCAAAACTCTGGATTCTGATAGAGGGCCATGAGACTTAGACCTGAGTGCAAAATGGAGTCTCAGACCCTTCCAGAGCTGAGATATTAAGATCCCATGTAGCATTTATGCCATTATAGAAATCTCAATATCTCAGCTCTGGAAGGGTCTAGAGCCTCCATTTTTGCACTCAGCTCTAAGTTTCATGGCCCTCTATCAGAATCCAGAGTTTCAAGAAGATCAGAGAAACAAAAAATTTCGACCCCCAAAAAAAACGACAGTGGTACCCCTTTTGTTTTTTTTTTTGGGTGCAAAAAAAAGTTTCTCCAATCTTCTCAAAACTCTGGATTCTGATAGAGGGCCATGAGACTTAGACCTGAGTGCAAAAATGGAGTCTCTAGACCCTTCCAGAGCTGAGATATTAAGATCCCATGTAGCATTTATGCCATTATAGAAATCTCAATATCTCAGCTCTGGAAGGGTCTAGAGCCTCCATTTTTGCACTCAGGTCTAAGTTTCATGGCCCTCTATCAGAATCCAGAGTTTCAAGAAGATCAGAGAAACAAAAAATTTCGAACCCAAAAAAAAAACGACAGTGGTACCCCTTATGTTTTTTTTTTTGGTGCAAAAAAAGTTTCTTCAATCTTCTCAAAACAATGGATTCTAATAGAGGGCCATGAGACTTAGACCTGAGTGCAAAAATGGAGTCTCTGAGACCCTTCCAGAGCTGAGAAATCTCATGGCCCTCTATCAGAATCCAGAGTTTCAAGAAGATCAGAGAAACAAAAAATTTCAACCCCCCCCCCAAAAAAAAAACGACAGTGGTACCCATTGTTTTTTTGTTTTTGTTTTTTTTGGTGCAAAAAAAAGTTTCTCCAATCTTCTCAAAACTCTGGATTCTGATAGAGGGCCATGAGATTTCTCAGCTCTGGAAGGGTCTAGAGCCTCCATTTTGCACTCAGGTCTAAGTTTCATGGCCATCTATCAGAATCCAGAGTTTGAAGAAGATCAGAGAAACTCAAAATTTCGACCCCCAAAAAAACCGACAGTGGTACCCCTTATTTTTTATTTATTTTTTTTTTCTGAAAAAACCTGAGTGCAAAAATGGAGTCTCTTGACCCTTCCAGAGCTGAGATATTAAGATCCCACCTAGCATTTATGCCATTATAAAAATCTCAATATCTCAGCTCTGGAAGGGTCTAGAGCAGGAGTGACCAACCAGTCGATCGCGGTCTACTGGTAGACCGCAGACTGATCCCAAGTCGACCGCGAAGGGTGTAGAAAAAAAATGATAAAAATAACCTTTTTTTCTTAGTGTGTTATATTTTGTACTTAATGTAAACTACAGTCTATATATCATGAGTCCTTGCCAACACGTACATAAAAAGTATTTTTAAAAAGAGAAAATAAAAAAGCTCACGTTTCAGGTCACGTTTACTGTCGCGCATGACATGAAGTTGACAGCTGCCCAGTGTTGCCAGATTGGGCGGTTTCCCGCCCAATTGGGCGGTTTTGTAATCTTTTTTGCGGGCAAAAATGGGTTTGGGCGGGTGGATAAAAATTGGGCTGGTTTCCGATCAGTTCGGCGGGTTTTTGTAGCCGAAACACCGGTACTTCAGATCCTTCTTTCAGCGACTCTCTGTATAATCTCACTCACTCACTCACAAATAGGCTACACACCCACTACAGGTCTAATCTCAAAACAGACACGTTCCCTTCAGCTCACTTCACGCACGCCGGCGGCACCTCCCCGTGCGCACAGGTCTTGCGCGTAATGGCTTGACAACTGCTACATTCCATCCGCTTATTGATTGCCTAAGTTGTTCGCATTATTTTACATAAAATAAGCTAGTTTAATAGTAGGCTAGAATAGCCTAATTTTGCTTTCATTTGATTTCTGAAATCGGATAGGCTAAGTCGAAGGCCGGTGTACTTTTGCGTCCATTCCTTTTCCCTTTTTTTAACTCGTAATTGAATAACGAAAAACATGCTTTCTTTATTCGTTTTTAGACTGGTAAAACGATATTCACAAACTTTTTTATTTTCTTTATATAGGCCTACAATGCTTAGATATTTGACTTATAGGCCTATAAAAAAGAAAGAACAAAAACATCTTTTTTTTTTCTTTTCTGGTTTGGCCAGAGCTCATCTACGGACATGGTTTGGCCTTAGAAAACCAGTAAAATCATTTTTTTTTTCATATTAATTTGTGAATATTTTAAATGTTTCATAAAGGGACAAAATAAACAATACCTTAATATTTATTTTTTAATTATTATATAAAACTAAACATTTATTATCTAGGCCTATTTATTTTATTTATTATACAATGTGTATTTTTTTATTATTATTATTATTATTTTTTACAGCAGCATTTGCAGTTCAAATTCAAATTTTGGTATTCAACTTTGTATTTTAAAAATACAACCGTTATTTTTTTGGTTTTTCAATTACAGGTTAAAAAAGGAAAACGAATGGACGCATAAGTACACAGACCAATGGGTCATTTTAAAACTAGTTAATGATTCTGATGTGTTTAAATGAGAAACCACAGCGAGAAACAAGGCAAAAAAAAAATGGGCGGTTTTTTTGTGCATTTCTCGCGGTTTTTGACGAGGTTTTGGGCTGGAAAACCTTGCTGGCATCTGGCAACACTGCAGCTGAAAAGATATGGAAATAGGAAGAAAGATGTTATTATTACAAGGTTAAGAATAGGGCACACTGCTTTGAATTATAGTCTTTATAAAATAGGGAAGCATGATACAGGAAAATGTGATAAGTGTGGGGAGTTAGAAACAGTGCAGCATATTCTTTTAGAATGTGCTGCATATGAATGGGAGAGACAACAGTTAATTCAAGAGATACAATGGATGGGAATTGATACAATTTCAATGAAAGTATTGTTAGGAAATGGGTCAAGACAATCAACAATTTATGAATTAATATTTAAATATTTAAATAAAATAGGAATAATAAATAGAATTTGATTTTTTTTTTTTTTGTCTCCTTCCTTCCAAAGCCAAGCACACTCCACACTCCAGATCAGTAGGTGGCGGGAATGCACCATTTAAGTTGGTCTGCCAATCCGCCATTAAACACCACAAGAAGAAGAAGAAGAAGAACACTGCAGCTGTCAACAGTAGCTAGAAGCTAGCGAAACGTTACCATGGCTGAGGGGAAACGAGCCAAAACCTACCATTTTCACCCTGAATGGGAGGAAGATTATTTTTTTGTTTATTCTCATTCAAAGTTTGTTTGATCTGCAATGCAACGGTGGCGTTGGCAAATAAAGGAAATCTGGAGCGGCATTTTGAAACAGTACACGGGAACTACGAGGGATTTCCCTGCAAAAACGCCTTTACGTGCCACAAAAGTGCGGGATTTGAAAGCACAACTTACAGCGCAGCAGTCAATCTTCACCAAACCGAAGACTGCAACTATTGCTTGCTATCGCGTCAGTCACGTCCTTGCTAAATACAAGAAGCCATTCAGTGACGGCGAAATGGCGAAAGAAGCCTTTCTCGAGGCAGCGGATAGCCTTTTTGACAACTTTAAAAATAAAACAGAGATCATGAAGGCCATTAAAGAAGTGCAACTCTCCCGCAATACTACATCAAGGCGATTTGAGGGAATGGCTGTGTTGAGGAGCAACTGAAGAGGGATATTGACGCGTGTGAGTGCTTTTCCCTCCAATTTGACGAGTCGACTGATATGGTGGATGTGGCACAATTGTGTGTTTTCATCAGGATGGTTTTTGGAGACATGAGCGCCAAGGAAGAGCTACTCACAATTTTGCCATTTAAAGGACACACCAGAGGTGAGGATATTTTTAATGCTTTCATGGGATTTGTTAGCGAGACAAAACTGCCGCTCTTCAAGCTGATCTGCATCACAACTGATGGGGCGCTGATGGAGGAGAGGTATCCCAATCTCAGAAGATGTGCCTTGAACCTGATAGCTCTTTTTGGATCAACTTATTTGTGTGAGTCTGCTTTCTCACACATGAAAATCATCAAGTCCAAGTACAGATGAACGATGACTGATGACCACCTTGCTGCCTGCCTACGCCTTGCAACCAGCTCATACACTCCTGACTACGAGAAGCTATCCTCCTCCTCCCAGTGCCAGGTCTCCCACTAAGGTAGAAAATGATTTCCTTTTTTCAAATTCAGAGATCTAACTGTTTTGTACCTGGTTAATCTTGTGTGTTTGGTTCATATTAAGGTCAGTTATGACTATTGGTCATGAGACTTAGACCTGAGTGCAAAAATTGAGTCTCTAGACCCTTCCAGAGCTGAGATATTAAGATCCCATGTAGCATTTATGCCATTATAAAAATCTAAATATCTCAGCTCAGAAGGGTCTAGAGCCTCCATTTTTGCACTCAGGTCTAAGTTTCATGGCTCTCTATCAGAATCCAGAGTTTCAGAGATCAGAGAAACTCAAAATTTCATGAAAAAAAACATGTTTTTGTTTTTGGTGAGGAAAAAAAAGTTTCTCCAATCTTCTCAAAACTCTGGATTCTGATAAAGGGCCATGAGACTTAGACCTGAGTGCTAAATGGAGTCTCTAGACCAGGGGTTCTCAACTCCAGTCCTTGCGACCCACTGCTCTGCATATTGTGCATGTCTCCCTTATTTAACACGCCTGATTCAGATCCTCAGCTCGTTAGGATAGCTGAGGATCTGATTCAGGTGTGTTAAATAAGACTGGAGACTGGAGTTGAGAAACCCTGCTCTACACCCTTCTAGAGCCTCCATTTTTGCACTCAGGTCTAAGTCTCATGGCCCTCTATCAGAATCCAGAGTTTCAAGAAGATCAGAGAAACTCAAACTATCGACCGCCCCAAACAAACGACAGTGGTACCCCTTACGTTTTTTTTTTTTGTTGTTTTGTGCAAAAAAAATGTTTCTCCAATCTTCTCAAAACTCCGATAGAGGATTCTGATAGAGGGCCATGAGACTTAGATCTTAGTGCAAAAATGGAGTCTCTAGACCCTTCCAGAGCTGAGATATTAAGATCCCATGTAGCATTTATCCCATTATAAAAATCTCAATATCTCAGCTCTGGAAGGGTTTAGAGCCTTCATTTTTGAAGTCATTTTTGAAAATCTGAATGAGTTGCAGGGTAAGAGGTGACCAGGGTGTTGAAAATGTCAGCATTGCCCAGATGATGTTCACTATGAGAGGCACAGGACATGGAATCTTTATAAATTGGAAAAGAGTGTACAACCAGAGGTGAATTATTTCTTTTGAAATGATTATCAGATGACCCCAAGATCCAAGTAGGTACACAACATGTCTTGTTATTGTTGGTGTGCCCTTCACTATGATATTAACTCCTGTTGAATTGCTGTTTGGCTATTTTTGTACATTGTTTGAATGACCCATGGGGAACTTTTCTATTTACGAATTGTTGAATCGAACGTCTGTGGAGGAACGTTTGGACAGGAGTTACTCACGTTTACTATGACGTATTACACAGCCTGGAGGAAGATCGATCCCTTGACATCTCGGATAATCTCCATCTCTTCTGTGCTTGGTTCACCTTCCTCCCAAGACTCAAGGCTGATTTGGCCAAGTTTTCTGCTGGATGTAACGTTTATCCCATCAGGACAGAAGGCTTCCTTACCCCAAACCAGCTGTGGGAGTTCGGGATGCTGCAGCACCCCATCTGCGAGCCAGAGGAAGATGTAGCAGTTGAGTGATAATACCATTGACATTGTTGTCCGCCTTTAAATTATTGTTTTTTTTCAATCTATATACTGATAATACTATCTTCTGTTGGTTTTAGGGAATCCAGATTGATGATATTGATTGGGAGAGTTCAGGGCTCTCTCATAACTCTGCCAACACAGGTGTTAGTGTCAGAAATGGAATGTCCATTGAAGACAGAGGACATTGAAACTCTACGCCTTGCCCTCGATCCCCTTTCTCATTTAAATAATTTCAGAAGAGACATTTATTTGTCCACACGCACATGCATTGTACATACTTCCCCATCATTGACAGTCCTGTCTGTGCCAATCAGAGGACTAAAAGGCTTTTAATTATTCATGATTGTTTCCAGGCACTTTATAGTCCACCTTCCATTCACAGTGAAGTGATTGAAACCAAAGTAATGCCACAATGTTGTATTTTGCTTCCAAAGATTTTGTATTTATTGGACTTTTGTCAAACTGACACAGCCACAGTGAAGGACATCTTTCTGACAAACATGGATGGTGCAATGCCCATATGGAAATGCTTTTTGAAGTATAACTTGGGTTGGATTAACAGATACAAACAGGACTTAAAAAATGAGATGAAAGATTTGCACAAATATCTTATCTATTATTATGTGTCTGAATGTATATGCATTGTACTTGAACCATGAAAGAAAAACATTCAGTACTCTAATTAGCACTTTATATTTGAAACTGCAACATTTCACTTAAACCTGATGAAATGTCTGCCCTAGATGGAAGGCCTCTGTCATCACTCGTTTGAACTCAATAAAAGTTTGCATATGCTTAACAGTTAGGTGGATTGTATTACTACATGCAAACTGTATGTGAACCATACTGGATGTCACAGGTGTGATTGAACTGCACAAAGACTCTGAAGTTTCTCTTCTCTTCTGGTAAGACAGGCATGTGGCCCTGTCCTGTGAGCCACTGGAGAAACATACTGAGGGACAGGTGACCAAGATAGTCTACTGTGTCAACCACATCTGGATGTACACCTTTTCAGAGACAGAAAGCAAACAATTATGTAAATTAAATATTTGGTTTACCTGTACCAACACAGAGGTAGAATTTGGAAATCTAATATCTTGCGTAAGTGTACTTACAATGATAATATAATCTACATGAAAACTTCATAAAATGTGTAAGACAGAAACTAAGTAAACAGAGTTTACAAGAAGAAAAGTACATGCGCAATTACATGCTTTCAGCTCCTGCAAGAAGTCCTGGAGATGGTTCATAAAGCTCACTTCCACCTGTTCTTTGTTGGAGCCCTTCTCGCTGAACTCAGGTCGGCAAGCCGCAAAGAGAAAGTCAGCATCAGCCTGGTGAGACAAACCATGTATCGTTATGAGTTTATCCAGAAAGAGAGAGCAGTAGTGGGGGAGTGAGCTGAGAGAGAGAAGCAGCACAAAAACAATTACGTTACCTGGTTGCTATGCTAGTCCCCAACCTCACACATGCTGGCTGTGGGCTACACACCCAAATCAGAAAATACCAGCAGAAGGTAGTACCTCTGTAGATAAATAAACCACCTCTCACCAGTTGGGGGTCATACTATACATTGTTTTTTGGACAATTCTGCATTGTGGACCTTTAACTTTAATATCTCCATTATTATTGTCCAGTGACCCCACACAGTCTATACAAAAAGAGTTAAAGTAAAGGGCATAATTGGTACTTGAAATAAGCTGAGTTTAGGACTTGGAATCACTATTGTTAGTTAAAAGTGGTATCAGTACATCTCTACTTATGTCTACATTTATTAACTCACCTTCACCTCCATCCCAGGGACAGAGTGGTTGGCAGATGTTTGGGTATTGGTTCATTAGATCAACAAGACCATAAAGTTTCAGACCTTCACGTAGCCGGGAGAGTAGGGGCAGCAGCCGAAGTACGACAGCACTAAAATATAGAATGAAGAAAAAATAACATCAATATGAAGTGAAATGTAAAAAATCAAAACATGAATATTAACATCATTGACAAGGATAAGCATAGTGAAAAAACAATTATACCGAAGAATTTCTTAAACATTAAAGGGGACATATCATGCAAAATCCACTTTTTAACCCTTTTTAGTTGAACCTGAGTTGAGCTGACCTTGAACTCAGCGACCTGGAAAGCAGGCGGGGTAAGACGGTACGCCTTTTTATTTAAAGGGGCCGCATTGAAACGACTTGCTCACAGAAACACATCAGAAAAGGGGCCTGTGGAGCTATAATAATGAGTAATTCAGACCTAATGTGCATTGCAGTTATACTTTATATAGACTACTAATGTATGATTTATAAGTAAAAATGAATGATTTAAAAGCATGATATGTACCCTTTAACAGGCCGACTCAACCTTAAAAAGACAAACACAGAGAAAAAAACACTGATCAAAATGTGTTGCCAAACATTTTACAGCACTAAAACCACACTGCCGCCGGCGAGAGCGTCAAAGTGGCCGGAAGTCATTCATTTTCAATGAGAGCTGGCGGTGAGCTCCGGCGAGGGCGGCGCGCCTTGGACGGTGAAAGTGGCGAGGAAAGTTGAAATCGGTTCAACTTTATGGTAATGAGCAATGACGCAGTTCGGCGGAACCAATCGGAATGTAGAAGTGTTCCGTTTGAGAGAATTCCAGAGAACACAGTCCTGTAAACTTTGGTTCCTGCCACATTAGTTCCCAAGCAAAATAGAGGAGGTTGATCATTTGAATTTGATAAGAGGGCGCGCAACACTATTTATAGGCAAGATTTTTGTGCTAGAACACCTTTTCAGCGGGAATGCAAATTATAATAGCACTCAACCATGAACACAAAAGCCACACCACACACATATGGCTTTTAATTTGTTTATTTCGTTAGCAAACATGTCACTATAATTTTAAAGTTATTTCCATCTATCAATTTTCTGCAAAAATAACGACTGACATGCTTGTTTGCTTTGTGGCCCCTTTAAATACCGTTTTAAAAAAGATCACGCATTCGAACTACGTCAGAGCATCAGAGGGTCCACAAATCTTTCCACAGAGTCGTTGACAGAGCAGCAAGAGCGAATATTGCTGCTCTCGCCAGCGGCGGTGTGAACATACGGTTACCTGGGAGAGAGAAGTGATATATACTCCGCATCAGAGACATCCTCTTTGGAAACGTGCTGAATCTGTATCTCCCCATCACACAAGTACCTGTAGCACCAAAGTTTGAGGCAGCAGGGTGGTGGTCTGCTTTGAGCCAGACTCGCAGCCCAGATTTCACCAGCACTTCTGAAAGAAAACCGTATAAATTAGTAGAAACATAGTAATTTCCAGAGGACATATTGTGCATAATACTGTGTTAAGATCACAAGCCACAACATTTAGCCTACTGAACATAAAACAATAAAAGAGTATGCACACCTACAGAGGCAGACATGTGCGTAGGAGAGGACCATGTTGATAATGGGAAAAGGAACAGATGATTACATTCTTGTTGGTGATCAGTTGAAGAAAAGTGGATCAAATAATACAATGCCGGGAAATCCTTGCTTGGCGGAGGTCTGTTTTCCATGTGCTTTTCTAGTTCAAATATATGTGTACCTGTGAGGAACTCCTTCCGTCACACTCCTGTATCAAGGCCCGCCTCCCCTATGAACCTGATTTTTAACCGACTAGTAGGCAATGCCTTCTTTGGTCGCTTCCATCGAGCAAGGCCCTGCTCCACCACATGGGATCTTGATACAGTGAGAGGAAATTCTTCCTCATTGTTAACAGCAGCAGAGATGGCCTGCAGGACATCATCAAGGCTGAGGAAGAAATAAATGCCTGTTCGGCAGTGTGATTCTGGAAAGCGTATATTTATCTGTATAATTCCTTTAGGTTAGAGGTTGTCAAAGTGTGGTGTATGTATGTGATTTAGTCTTTCTCTATTGTGTGTTAGTATTTGCATATTTGTGTCATTTACTTTTTCGTTGCTTCTGTAGGGTCATAGCTTCCAGGTAATCACTGGATTCTTTGACATGATATGAGGTACTTGGCCCCAAAAGTTTGAGAGCCTTAGGTTATTCGCTGTTGAAGGAGACAATAGAAGCGTACAAACCTAGAAATGCTCATCTTTTGTTCTGAAGATGAAGAAGTTGAAGGAATGAAGTCAGCTTTGCTGAAATGACAAAACGAGTATGAATTTAAGAGTGAAACCCATATCCTCTGACCTTAACTGTAAAAATGTGTACAATAAACTCAGTACAGAAGCCACATACAAAAGTTTACTTTATAGAAAAGTTGAAATTAAAGTTTAAATTTAACTTTTTAATTGAAACTTTTTTTAAACTAATCTTTTTAATTTAAACTTTTTGAGAGAAAGAAATTGTTATGGTCGGGACTAACTGATCAATAAAAATCATATGGCAACAGTGACAACCAAAGAAAAAAGGAAGAAAAAAAACTGTTGGAAGTAAATGTACAGCACACACAGCACAGTCAGCCTTTATGGTAACAGCTCAGTCAATTTAAAAGTATTAAATCCAACTGGTCAATACATTAATCCATTGGTGGGAAGAAAGATGCTTGGAGGCACATTACAAATATCTCACTAAAATGCGACAAAATCTTGACATTTTTATATTGACTAAATTGTGCTAAGATTCTGTTACCTCTCTCCACACTCGCTTGCATGTTCCTCCAGGTCATCGGGGAAAATTATGGCCACAGATTGGGCACACGGTCTGCAACTGGAATCACTCAAATGTTTCACATTAAAAGGTGGAAACAATAATACCACAAAAATAAACACTCCACATCACAACATACCTCTGTCTTTGAGGACACAAAAAACACACCTTCCTCCGTAGTGACATGATTGCATATATGTGTTGTTACTCATCATTCAACAGATGTTTTTGCATAAACTGTTCATTAATTGACACAGCCTCATTGCAAATATAGCTTAACTACCTTAAATCCACATCACATCAGGTAGAACTGGCCACTATACAATTTATGACAAAATTCAACTGTAATGTTAAGCCTCCTCTTTGTTCTCTTTAAACATTGTATTCAAGCTTAATGGTCTCCCAACATTATCCATACAATGGGTCTGGACACACCTCCAGTGGATAAGCATCTGAAGGCTTGCGTGTTTCAACATGCAGCGCTAGGATTTGCAATGGATAGCTGGTGTGACAGGAGTGGCACATTGCCTTTGGTATACTATACAAGGACCTGGAGTCAGGAGGCAGTGGTTGAGCGTCTAGTTCCTCTGTACGGAGCAATATAAAGGACACCCTTTCCGCATATACTTGCAGTCTTCAGCATTAGCCCAGTATATCTACTGTCCCCAGGAGACACCATATATAGTTTTCTAGAACCCCACCCTCTTAACAAGAAAAGTTATTTAATAGTTGAACTCTATTGAAATGTGACAGTACTCATGACTCAAGATACTGATTCAAATTATTTTATACCAAGAATAGATTGGCCTTGGGTAAGTTCTACGTACCTGCTCCTTTGTAAATCATCCAGCCAGCCCCCAGACACACTTTCCAGTTTTGGATAAAGATCTTTGAGGGTTGATAGCTTTAAGAGTAATATACACTACCGGTCAAAAGTTTTAGATCAGTAAGATTTTTTATGTTTTTAAATGAAGTCTCTTCTCACCAAGGCTGCTTTATTTGTTGAAGAAAAAAAAGTAATATTGTGAAATACTATAACAATTTAAAATGACTATTTTAATATATTTTAAAATGTAATTTGAAAGCTGAATTTATCAGTTTTCAGTGTCACATGATCCTTAAGAACTCATTCTAACATGCTGATTTTATGCTCAAAAAACATAACTTATTATTTTCAATGTAGAAAACGGTTGTGCACCATTTTTTTCCCCAAAATTCCATGATGAATAGAAAGTTCAAAAGAACAGCATTTATTTAAAATATTTTAAATGTCTTTACTGTAACTTTTGATCAATTTAACTCATCCTTGATGAATACAAATCTTTTTTAATTTCTTTCCCCAAAAAGAAAAAAAATAATTCTTACTGACCCCAAACTTTTGAATGGTAGTGAATAATGTTACAAAAGCTTTCCATTTCAGATCAATTTTGTTCTTTTGAACTTTCTATTCATCAAAGAATCCTGAAATAAAAATGTAAAAAACTGTTTTCAACATGGATAATAATCATAAATGTTTCTTGAGCATCATATTATAATAATTTCTGTAGGATCATGTGACACTGAAGACTGGAGTATTGATGCTGTAAATTCAACTTTGATCACAGGAATAAATTGACTATATATTCACTATATATCATAGAAAACCGCTGTTTTAAATTGTAATAATATTTCACAATATTACTGGATTTTTTTTTTTAATCAAATAATTGCAGCCTTGGTGAGCAGAAGAGACTTCTTTTAAAAACATAAAAAAATCTTACCAATCTAAAACTTTTGACCGGTAGTGTAAATCATACCATCATATTGACAACATCACGAACATTGGTTTTGAGTGGACTATATTCAAACATTATACAACAAAAAAAAATTGTTGCCTCACCTCATCATGGGTGTAGTTCTCTCGTCAGCGTGGACCTGCGTCCCAAACCAGCTTGCAGATGGAAAACTTCTTCACTGCCTTTGGGAGTGCGCTCAATTTTGGGTAAGAGATAAAATGTAACTTCTATCTCTTTGCTGGTGTGGAGTGGTTGGAAGGCCCTTGAACGCGTCGGCGCTTTCTCCTGGCTCCAAAAAGGGCAGGAAAAGACCTGTGATGATAATTTATTAATTTTTATACATTTATAAATTACCAAAATAAAAAATTACAAAGTGGGATGTTTTCCATATTCAAAAGAAAATATATTGCAAAAAGTTATTCAAGTAAATGGCTAGCTATATCAATATAAAACAAAGTATTCATAAAATAGGCACTATATTTATAGACCACAATACCACATGCACTATTGAATTCAATTAAACAAAACATCCAGCTCTCTTTCGAATTGTAAATGTGCTATTTTTGTGTTCTAGTCAAACGGAATTAGCTAACTTATGCATTCAATTCAAATGAATGGGGCTAGTGCTATGTACAGTAATTGCCCTTAAGTTTATGGCCTTAGATTATGCTAGCACCTGCCAAACACAGCGACACAAACGCTTACAACTACTCTCTCTTTCTAAGCAGTAACCTTACTCTGACAATGACAACCACGAGGAAAAGTTATCGAGAAAAAAAAACACTGAAGACATGACCAGTCTACTTGGCAGCGGCTAACCCAACACAAGCTACGTTTGCAACAACATTTTCACCGGAGGAAGAGGCAAACGCTTAAAAATAATAAACACCAGGCAAAATTTTTGTTACCAGAGCTAGTAGGCTACCATAAAAAACGTGGGATTATAGCTAACGTTACTGTGTTAGCAACGTCGGGAGAAAGATTTAATTTCCCCCGTTTCTACAAAAAATAGCTATAACATTAACAACAGTTAAACAAAAGATCGTTAGATCGTAAAAAAATGTCATTACCGTATTTGTCCCAGCCAAATCCATGGTGGTGGTCACTGGTCAAGCCAGTCGGCAAGTCAGGCAAGCACTTCTTTGTTTCATGGCGGGTACTGTGCTCCAGAATGCACGTGGCCGCCATTTTGGATTTCTGATCAGCGTCAGCGAGTGTGCTGCTGGACACTTCCGGTTTCGTGCAGGGAAAAGAAAAAAAGATCTTTCGAGAAAGACGAAAATGATCTCTTATAGTTGTTTATAGTATCAACTATCATTTAAAATATACTACTGAGATATATATTACTATCACACGAGCAAATGGCAATTAAATGCATGGATGCAAAGTCAGATTAATGAATGAAATACAACTGTTCACGAACAGAAGATTGTCTTGGTCTCATGCTGCATACACAATGAGAATTATGCCTTCTGTAAATATAGAGTTACAACTATGATTTTATTTGTTTGCATACAATAGCCTGAACATTCACACGTTTGCCTTGTCTTGTTTAAATCTCCATAAATAGGCCTACTATTTTCTCAATTCTGCACACATAACACTTCTTATTGGCTACATCAGTTGCTCGATCAATATTATTTCAAAATCAAAATTTTTTTGCTCTGTTTTTCTGAATTAATGAGTTAATTTTTTCATGAGAAAAAAGTTTTTGCTCTGTTTTTCTGAATTAACGACTTAATTTTTCATTAGAAAAAAAGTTTTTGCTCTGTTTTTCTGAATTAACGACTTAATTTTTCATGAGAAAAAAGATTTTGCTCTGTTTTTCTGAATTAACGACTTAATTTTTCATGAGAAAAAAGTTTTTGCTCTGTTTTTCTGAATCAACGACTTAATTTTTCATAAGAAAAAATTTTAATTCAGAAAAACAGAGCAAAAAAAATTTCCATGAAAAATTAACTCATTAATTCAGAAAAACAGAGCAAAAAAAAATTCTCATGAAAAATTAAGTCGTTAATTCAGAAAAACAGAGCAAAAACGTTTTTTCTCATGAAAAATTAAGTCGTTAATTCAGAAAAACAGAACAAAAACTTTTTTCTCATGAAAAATTAAGTCGTTAATTCAGAAAAACAGAGAAAAAACTTTTTTTCTAATGAAAAATTAAGTCATTAATTCAGAAAAACAGAGCAAAACCTTTTTTTTTCTCATAAAAATTAACTCATTAATTCAGAAAAACAGAGCAAAATTTTTTTTCTCATGAAAAATTAACTCGTTAATTCAGAAAAACTGAGCAAAAAATCAGAAAAACAGAGCAAAAAAAATTTTTCTCATGAAAAATTAACTCGTTAATTCAGAAAAACAGAGTAGATTTTTTTTCTTGAAGTGAATGCAATACGCCACCGTAGTTGTGTGTCGTTATGAACCGTTTCATCACGTTAAAACAAAGACAGCTGTCATGCATTCCCCGTTGACTAGGGTGACCAGTCCCGAAACTTGAAGCTGTCCCGTGTCCCGCAAGTCATTTGTGGTGTCCCGCATTTTAATTTAGTCTGCATCATTTTATTTCATCGTCCTTTAAATTACAATTCTACAATATATATATTTTTTAATAATAAAACACTGAACATAGGCAGCCGTTATTAATGGTTCTAGTCAGAGCGGGAAAACTGAGAAAAAATAAACTGCAACAGAAAAATGGATCTATCTGGAGCACCCGAGAAGAAAAAGCGTCTTGTTTGTATAAGGAATGGGAGAAAAAATATACATGGTAAAAAACAGTTACAGGTGACCCTAAAAAAGGAGATGTTGAGACACATAATGAATGAGAAACCCTTACTCGAAGCTGCCAGATCAGACAAAAAAATATAAATTCAAGATGAATCCGAAAGAACGCATATAAACCTTTCCTAGAACGCTTTCCTAATGGAATCTATGTGCTTATTTGGAAATGTGCTTTAGCGATTGGATTATTATTTTCACTTCATTATTTAGATTGAATAGACCCATGCTGTTAAAATTAGTTTTATATTATTAGTGACGTTCAGCGCCGGTTAGCGCCATCATTAACATTTGTATAAAGCCTATTGGCAATTTAAAGCATCACTGCAAAAATACATCTAATATAAAATCAATATTCACCTAGTAATAATAGCAAGTTCTCTCCTCGTAGTTCCGCAAAATCAGGTCTACTGATATAATCAAATAAAATCGTAGTTGTAACTCTATATTTACAGAAGGCATAATTCTCTGTACGCATCATGAGACCAAGACAATCTTCTGTTCGTGAACAGTTGTTGTAATTCATTCATTAATCTGACTTTGCATCCATGCATTTAATTGCCATTTGCTCGTGTGATAGTAATATATATCTCAGTAATATTTTAAATGATATAGTTCTATAAACAACCATAAGAGATAATTTTAGTCTTTCTCCGGCTCTCTGCGTAAAGCGAAACCGGAAGTGTCCAAGCCGCACACTTGCTGATCAGAAATCCAAAATGGTGGCCACGTGCAACGAGGAGTCCTGTGCGCCAATGAACGCTATCTATCGATCTGCGCTCGATTGCTCTTCCTTCATCCTCCAACTACCCTGTCTCAGTAACTTGATGAATTTGAGAACTGAATCTGAATTGTGAGAAGTGAATGTGAAGATATATAGTGAGTTTAATTTTCAGGGAGGATCAAATTTTATTGGACTTCAGTTCCAAACATATAACTTATATTTCAAATTCTACAATTCAGATTTAGTTTTTGAGTACATTTAATTTTAATTAAACAATGCAATTTCAAATTATGTGATTTAAATTCAGTTTTTCAATGCAATTATTCAAGTTTAGCCATTCAAATTCAAATATAAATGGTTCAAATTCAGTTTCTGGTGGCACATATTTCAGCCCATATCCATGCTCATCTATTGTAGGCAGTATGTATGATATTGGTGAAGGGTGGTGGGGGCCCACGCCAAGATTTTTAAGAAGGCTAAGACACAAAATCAAAGGCTCTCTCTCACACAGACACACATGTGTTCTTTCTCTGACATATCTGTAAATGATGGAGACTGTAGCGATCATTTCTGTTGCTTTTTTCACAGTCCTTTCTCTGGGCCACAAACAAAGATAAATTGCTTGAGGCAGTTTTTGTCACAAAATTGCCTAAAAAAACAACAACAAATAAATCAGTAATGTTTTGACACGAATGTCATCATTCCAGCAGTGTTCATTTTTAGTCTTTTTTGGACTTCATGGTCTCATTTCAAGGATTCAAATATTAAAAGGATTTTTGTAAATAAAACAGTATTTATAAAAGTAGTACTTCTACTTTCAAAATTTTTCATTCAATGTGTTACTTGCTATTTCTTTGTAATTATTTTTGAAATTTGCTTGCAATTTTTGGGTGCAAATCATTTTAAATTAAATCTGCCACATTGTTTTCAGTGCATAATTTCCAGCGATTCTTGCAAACGTTTGATGAAAAAAAATGTACACAATGTGTGCAAAAAAAATAGATAATAATAAAAGTTATAAATAAAAATAATAATAAATAATAAATGCAAAAAATGCAAAATAAAATTAAACTATTTAAATTAGAGATGTAAATATAAAATCATTCATTTAAATTAATTAAAAAATTTAAAAAAAAAATCGGAACCCTTGGCCTAACCACTGACGAATACTAATAATATTAAAATAAATCCTTATTGTATGATTTCCCTCATTGTGCTGCTCCTTGAGTAGAGGAGAGCAATGTTTTCGAAACAATCAGACTTAAAAGTCCCCTGATATGGGGTTAATTTTTTTTTTTTAATGTTTCCAAAAATAGTCATAATTGTGAAATACAAAGGCATTTTCCTAGCCTGAATTTTAGCCTCTGATTTGAACTCTGTTTGAAGGGGCGTGTCTGCTGAGGGATTCAGTGTAACCACCCTCTGCTGTGATTGGCTGACATGCTTGCATATGAAATAGCTACATATTACATGTGAAACTCTCTCCAAAAGTTTTACTACAGCTATTATACTTTTTACTATTACAGCTTATACATTTTTATACGTTTTTTATAAGTTTACTGATAAGTTTTTCAGATCTATTCCCATCACATAAAATGTTGCCGTGATGAGCATTGAGCAAGCAGATGACAGTCTGTTGATCGCGAAGAATGAAGGTATCTTTGCAATGCAAGTTTCTGCACTCTCTCAATGCTTTCACCAATGCAAACACGATGATGTACATATACCGTAAAATTTCAATAGCCCAGGGTTTTATTTTCCTAAATCGTCGAACTGCAGCGGCTTGTATTTGAGACAGGCATCTTTATGAGGCCGACCTTTATAATTTAGTGTTGAGATGTTGTTCATTGAGTCTCTAATCTCTAAAAATCTCCAAATGCTCCATGTGAAACTTCAGTCTTCCAACCTTTTACTATCATGTCAATTGATTTGATTAATATGCGTGAGGGAGAGAGAGAGCAAGACAGCGCTAGTGTTGTTTGAAAACATGAGAGGGCTCTCTCTCTCTCTCTCTCTCTCTGCTCGTTATGTGCCCTATCAAGCGCAGCAGTCCTTCTATTCTACATCACTCGCCGATCCAAATAGGCTTTGGCGGGACAATAATGTGCTTTGGCGGTTTGAGGAAACAGGCGTCAGTGAAATGTCTGCAGCATACAAACAAAACTTTGGGAAGTTGTGTTGGGGCATTTCCAGACAAAATAAAATTAACCCATTGTTCCTTCAGAGGCCCGGATGAAGGAACTAAAAAATACATATGTGTTTATTTCTGACTGAACCGCCATGCTTCGCTTGTTTGCAAGCCATGATATCTCTTGAGGAAAACTCAAAGTCGCGTTCGTACTTCCTAGCTTCTTTTCTCCTGGGAGCCAAATTCTCTGGGCGGGCAAAGCAGAGAAAAGGAGAGATAACCTTTCCTCTGTATGGCGTCATAAGGAGGATATTCAAGATCAGCTCGTCTGAGCTTCATTTTCTCAAAGGCAGAGAAAAGACAGTCAAAGCTCGGTGTACACCCGATTGAAATTTCTAGCCTCTGGGGGGACCATATACAGGCTAGGGGAACTCATATTAATGTTAAAAACCCTCAGAAAGTGAAAATTTCGTGTCAGGGGACCTATACAATTTTTGCCTGGTGGATGAACCTGGTAAAAGAAACCCCATAGACTAATAATAGAGATATATGACAGAGACTTAGAGTGGCCACTCAAAACCCCTTAGCAACCGTCCAGAACAATTTAGCATTGTGGCTGCATGTTTTGTCTGGACAGGCATCAATTGGCATCTGTTGTCTTTAGAAAATATTACATTCTAGTTGGGTGCTACTGGCTGACATGATTACTTATCTCTTGAAGAAAAATAACACTTGCAAAATTACAAGCCAGGCAAAAGAAATAGCATTTAACAAAACAAATTTTGACAGACAGTATAATAACGAGCAGTCAAAGAAAGCTCGTGTTATGCATGACACGAGAGAGTGCTTGAAGTAGTTGTAGAGGAGCCTTGTATTACATTTATCAATCTAATACATGCACGGAAGACGTGCTCAGAGATCCACCCTGTCCTAGGAAAACAGGGGAAAGGTCATGCTGGTGGAGTCATGTCTGGGAAATATGAAAATCTCTCATTTGTGATTAATCACACAACATTCCGTCTTCTCTTCTAAGGAGAGGAATCACGACAGGACGAGGCAATCACAACATGTCTGATTACAAAATCAGACCTAATGTAGAAATGAGAGCCACCCATCAGGCTTCATTGTGTCCCGTATGAATGGGAGATGCCGATTGGTGGGATATACGCGAGATATCTATTGCCTTGAAGAGTCCTTACCAGGCAGTAGCTGTAAACCAGCCACTCTAACCAAACAACTGTTGGTGGAAACTGGATCTCTGCCCCTTTACTGTCATGCAAAGCTGCAGATCAGTGCTTGTTTACCAAGCATGCACAAAGCCTGCCACAGAGAAAGCGGATCTTTTGTTTAGCCATTTGATGAAGTTTGCCATGGGCTGATGTATTTAGGTCAGACCGTATGGATTGAGTCAGTTGTTCTGAAAAAAAAAAAAGATGAAGATCAGAGTTAACGTGTCAATTGCAGACAAATATTTTGTATTTTGTTAGTGGTGTAATCTCTGTCCTGTCGGATTGTTTTCAGCACAATGTTCGTAAGTCCAATGGGCTGGCGAAAGGTAACCATATTATTATGGTTAAAATAATTTGATTACCCTTAAAGACCTATATTGCCACCGGTGACAAAAAATAACTGTTGTTCTTAAAATGTTAACAGAACTTTTGAACCGCTGACTCCAATCTGTATGCTTTAAAAAGTCCCATAAAGAGGAGCTTCACGGCTATGATATCAGGGTTAATCGGCTTTGGACATTCAGAAGATCCGTTGATGCTTAGTCCCACCCTCATGCCCAGATTGGTTGAAACTATCATCTACTCAACCAATAAACTTCGTTTTATGGTCTTTTGCATGACCAATAGCATCTAACTGAGGTATAGTGCAAGTTGTTCATATAGGCTATGTATGTATTTGTGTGTGTGTGTGTGTTTACATATATATAAAGTTTATTTTGCTTCAGTGTTCTATTACAATGTTTCTATTTTTTTTTACTACCTATACTTTTTTGGACACATCTAAATTGTCAGTAAATAAAAAACACCAGCTTTTCACTGAAAATCGCCAATAATAATGTAGTAATAAATGCCTATAATTTGCTTAGGAACATGTTGTCAAAATTACATCCAGAAATGTATAATATCAAAGCTTTCTAAAGAAAAAAAATCCAAACTTCAGGATTTGTTTGAATTGAGTAAAAAAATGACTAAAAATATGCTGCCGTTTTTCTTAAATCTGGTAAATTCATCCATTCTCTCCTGTTAAAAATGATATATGGCACTTGATGCCGACTGCTATAATGGGTTAGAAAAACAAAGAAAAGAACAGGTGGTGAAGGTATATGTATATGTCTTTAAGGGTTAATCACAACTGTTCACGACAGTAGTTTAAATACCAGTATGACATGAAAAGCAAATCTCCACAGTGTTTTGTCTGTCTCAGTCCTTGCAAGAAACTTACATTATTTCTGTATGCAACACTGTACAATCATTTCTGTTTTTTTCTCGTAGCTTCCAGTATGGGGTGTAAACTTTTTTGGAGGGATAATTGTGGCGAAAAAAGGGCTAAACTACAATATGGAAGTAACTACTTGTGTTTCATTTTAACTTTAATGGTAGAAAAAAAGATGTGAAATTGTGAAATATTATTACAATTTAAAACAGCGGTTTTCTATGCGAATATATAGTGAAGTGTAATTTATTCCAAAGTTACCAAAGCTAAATTTACAGCATCATTACTCCAGTCTGATCCTACAGAAATTATTATAATATGATGCTCAAGAAACATTTATGATTATTATCCATGTTGAAAACACTTTTTTTACATTTTTATTTCAGGATTCTTTGATAAATAGAAAGTTCAAAAGAACAGAATTGATCTGAAATGGAAAGCTTTTGTAACATTAATCACTACCTTTCAAAAGTTTGGGGTCAGTAAGAATTTATTTTTTATTTTTGTGGGAAAGAAATTAGAAAATATTTGTATTCATCAAGGATGAGTTAAATTGATCAAAAGTTACAGGTAAGACATTTATAATGAAAAGATTATATTTTAAATAAATGCTGTTCTTTTGAACTTTCTATTCATCAGAATTTTGGGGAAAATGGTATACGACTGTTTTCAACATTGAAAATAATGATTTATGTTTTTTGAGCATAAAATCAGTATATTAGAATGATTTCTGAAAGATCATGTGACACTGAAAACTGATGTGTAATCAGCAACAGTAATGATGTTGAAAATTCAGCTTTCAAGTTACATTTTAAAATATATTAAAATAGAAAACAGTCATTTTAAATTGTCATAATATTTCACAATATTACTGTTTGTCATTTTTTTCATCAAATAAAGCAGCCTTGGTGAGCAGAAGAGACTTCATTTAAAAAAATACAAAATCTTACTGATCTAAAACGTTTGCCCGGTAGTGTATATATATATATATATATATATATATATATATATATATATATATATATATATATATATATATATATATATATATATATATATATATATATGCTCTGGCTTCAATTTAGCAACAATATACAATCCACAAAGCCAATATTAAAATCCCTTAATACTAAAAAAATAAATAAATAAACTGTGTATAATGTCAATGTCTGTGAAAATGTATAGCTGTCTTCAGTTTAATGGAGATTCTAAAACAATGCAGAATGATAGAGGAGAAAATGCAGAAGAGTAGATGCTAGAGGATGTGTGTGTGAAGGACGGTCTCTGGAGCGGCAGGCCGTGACTGTCAGGAAGACAGCGAGAGTGACAGCAGCTCCAGTGGGCTGAAGGTATTTCAGCTCCATCTTACAGCTGCTGTCCTCCACTGTGATGAGGACGTGGGCACTGCCTGCATAATCGCAATTAATAGACTAACAGCTGGAAAAGTGTGTGTGCGAGTCACTGAGCACAGAAGTGTTCGGAGTGCACTTTTCTGTGGATGTCTGTCATATCTTCTATGTGTGTGTGTGTGTGTGTGTGAGAGAGAGAGATGATGGCCTTTTGTCAGCTAGTCTTGAGTGTGTATGCAGCTGTCAAGGGGTGGAAAAGATGCAAGTGTGGCTGTCAGTCGGAATCCATGTATTTGTGTGAATAGAGAATCCAGAATGTGTGTGCGTCAGGCAGTCTAGGGATCAGAACATCCTCATATGAATGCAGTAAGGCTTCCTCTGGAGCAACAGGAGGCAGTGTGAGAGAGAAACGCAATTTGCTTTTATGTTTTGTAATATTTACCTTGATTTTATCGCGCGTAATTGCTTCAGCAACACAAATACACTTGTCATGATTACAAAGGCTTTCGATATTTATTTTTGGCGAGTCTGACAGAGAGAAACGATGAAGCTAATGCAAATGTAGGCGTGTTAGTACCCCGGTCACAGGAGCGGCTGGGGTCCCTCTAGAGAGACCGCAGAAACACCGCAGCAGCGCTAATGAAGATTTGAGCAGCCGGCTGATGGGAATGTTGGCAATAAAGAGGCAATTTATGCAATTCGGATCCCATCATCAGTTGCCTTGTGTGCTGTTCATCACCTGCACGCACACCCCATTAGGTTTTTTTTGTCGCAAAAACTGATCAATAAATAAGCGAGGGTTGTGGATGCGAGTCGGTCTGGTGCAGGGGTGATGCTTTTGTGGGACTGACTGAAGCTCTAAACAGAGATGTAAGCGGGTCTGACAACAGGGGCCCGTTTCAATAAGTAGGTTCAACCAACTCTGAGTTAAAGCTTGAACTCTGAGTTGACTTACCCTGAGATGGGAAACTCTGAGTTCTCGGTTACAGAACAGCTGAAATTAGTTAGTTTAATCAACTCTGAGTTGACTGACTCTGAGTTAAGCGCGTGCACCTTAACTATAAAAAGCCATTATCAATGTGGAGATGTTATGAGTCACCATGGCAACAGCGGCAGACAAAAAGAGGTGTTGGGTGTAATTAATTACTAAGTAATTTAAATATTGTAATTTAATTAAAGGGATTACTCTTAATTCTTCTGTAATTTAAAATAAAATATGATGCAATTACATCAAATAGGCTACTGCATAAACTATAGACCAATTCAGTATAAAACAAGTGGATTTAACATACATTTTTAAAAGGTATATTTTTTATGTAACCGTCTGCCTCTACACACTTTGATCAATTCAAGAATAATTCATGCAATTGTCTATTGTTAATTTGAAAGCATTAAAAGTGCAGATTCTTGTCTCTCCTCCTTGTATTAATCAAGTGGTTGAGGTTGATATGATTAGTAATTAGTAATATGTAGACCAATACTTTCTAGAGATAGTAATTATTACATTAATCTAACTACACCATTGACAGATGTAATTTGTTGTTAATAATTCATAACTATTTTAGAGTAACTTACTGTTATAATATCAGAGGTGAAACTGGAAGAATGTTATTCAACCTAAAGTAGGCTACTATTACTTTGATACATTTTTACTTAAGTAAAAGTAAAAATACCAGTCTAAAAATATACTCAAGTAAAAAGTAGTTAATTTAAAACATGAGTAAAAGTTGCTGAGTAACTTGTTTAACAGCGGGGTGGGGTGGGGTGGGGGACTCCCCCATGTGGAGAGAGTTTCACAGATATGAGAACCGTCTCAGAAAATATCACGGTTTATGGTATTAAACAATTATTAAATATATAAACTGCATTATTAAATTACGGTTATTATTATCATCAGTTAAAATGACAGTTAAATAAATTAAACATTTGTTCAATAAAACATATGTAATCAACTAACTTCAATAATTGATTATGAATAAGATTAACATCTTATTTTTTATCATTAATAACTTATTAAATTATGTTTGAAAAATAATTGAGTTCTATTAAATGTTTTTTATTCCAATTTGTTTAACGATTTAATAGAAATATATTTATCAAACATGGTGGTAATCAAATTAAAGTTTAGCAAACATTTTAATCCTTTTATTTTTTGGCAAAGTGCTGCAAAACAGATTTAGTCAATTAAACCATGGACAAACAATATATATTCCTTAAAGAATGTGTAAATACATTTTAGTATTATTGTTGGTGTTTAAACAGCACTTCCTCTTTAAAAAAGGGGAGGAGACCGCAAGAAACTCTGGGTTTACTGAAGAAAACCTGCTCCCGACCAGGTTAGGTTCACAGAGTAAGTTACCATGGTAACTGACTCTGAGTATAAGTTACCTCTCTTTCAGAAAAGGGCTTGACTTACTCTGCTTTCTCGGGTTTGATAAACCCCCCTTTCTGAAAGGGAAAACCCAGAGTTTCCCCTCATTTCAGGGTTAACATACTCAGAGTTTTCACTTACGGTAACCTCCTTTCTGAAACAGGCCCCTGGTGTTCCTCTCCAGCTCTCGCTCGCAACACCCCAGGAGAGAAAGCGCCCTGTCAAGAGAACCAATCAGATTAAAGCGTCCCATTTGACATAAGATAAGAGAGGCAACAAAAGCATTCTGCCTGACAAACATTTATCAAATTGTTAGAACTAAAATAACTAGAAATGATGGGAGAGAAATGGAACATAATGTTTAATTTAGGGCTGTCAAACGATTAATCGGTGATTAATCGCATCCAAAATAAAAGATTGTGTTTACATAATATATGTGGGTGCATTGTGTATAATTATTTTGTTTGCATATAAATACATACACATGCATGTATTTTTAAGAAAAAATATTAGTTATATATAAAATATTTATATACAATATAAATTATATATAAATCTATATACAGGATATACATGAAAATATTTTCTTAATATATACAAGCATGTGTGTGTATTTACATATAAATAAAATAATTATACACAGTGCATCCATATATATCATGTAAACACAAACTTTTATTTTGGATGTGATTAACCGTGATTAATCGTTTGACAGCCCTAGTTTAATTATAAGTTATATTTGACATTTAAAAGATTTTAGTGATATAATGTATAGACCAACGGTACACTGTAAAAAAAAATCTGTTGAATTTACAGGAAAACCCTGGCAGCTGTGGTTACCAGAGTTTTCCTGTTAAAAATACGGTAGCAACATTTTAGGTTTTACAGACTTTGACCGTATTTAATTTTACAGCAATAAACTGTATTTCATTATCTGATATAATGTTAATTTACTGACCTTTTGAAGTATTAATATCTGTTTTGTTCCATTGTAATACACTGACTGCCAACAATCACAGCTGTAATGAGAGTCAAATGATCAATCAAAGCTCATCATAATCAGATCTTTCACAAGAGAGTTCATACTATTATATAGAAGCTGCACAGTGTCATTCACACAAACATTAAACACCATCATGGTAACATGTTGAAATTTAAAAAATGCAATAAGTATTAATTTAACAACATTAAATGTAACATAAAACCCTAATGTACATAACTGATTAGAAAAATAACTAAGAAAATTATGAAGAAACAGTTAAAATACATTAAATGTGAAGTGTCACGCAGGGAATTGTGGGAATGTCAATTTACATTTTTTCACTGTAAATTATACAATGACTTCTTCTTTCACTTCCAAAAACTGTAAATTTAACAGTATTTTACAGTAAAATTACATTAAACGTACCATTATTTATATCACAGTTATTTACCGTATATAGTAAGGAAAATTTCTGTTAACCAATTAACAGTTTTTCACTGTAGCATTTTTACAGTCTTTTACTGTTAAAATCACGATCATTTTTTACAGTGAAGCCTTCACCTAATTTATTTTAGTGTTGTCTTAGCCATTTAATTTAATCTTTACTCAACACATGAGTGAAATCTACCCAAACGAATTGATTGCAAATGGCCTCAACTTTGAGTAGATTCTGCAGGTTTGTTTTTACAGAATTTGTAATATAGAATCAAATTAAATCAGTTTGATTCAGATAAGCCAAATAGAATAGTATCAAATCTGATCTGCGTTGAACTTATTGCTGCCACTTTCATTGACTTTAATGAGCAACTTTTCGTAAAGCACCTGCTTATTGGGCTATCCATCAAAATGGACAATATTTGGGCACTCTGTTGTGTTGATTTCATGGCACAATCCTTTTCACAATCTCATTCTGTCTCTCAGCCTCCTGTTGTTCCTCTGGAGCATGATGGAGTGTTTTCATTTTCATCTTGATCATCACCAGAAAAATGCTGCTCATTAGGCCTAGTCTTTTGATAAATGGCAGAACAACGTCAAATTTTGAGGGAAATCGTACAGCGGTCCATCTGGTTAAAACCTGGTTAGACGTATTCATGTGTGGTGCTGCTGTAGGACTAGTCCTGATGGTTTAGCAAAATAATACAAAGACCCTCTGGAAACAATCTCATCTGGCCCATTCAAAAAAAGATGAAGTGTTCGAAGCTCCCAACAATCTTGCTCGTGAAATGCAATTTTCGCAAATAGCGCTGGATGCGTGGAACCTGAAATAAATATTTTTTTTACTAAACAATCAGCAGTAATATGCCAGCATACGATCGATTTTTCTTTTTTGAATGACTTTTATTTTCAATATTTTCCCAGTCCAAATAACACCCCATAATCATTTTACAAACATTTGATGGTGTTTATAGAAAGACAGCCCATTTCATTTTTAACATCTTATTAATAGCAACTTGAGAGAGTACTAAATGTACAGATTCATTCTGATGACAGCTGCATTTACAGTGGCCAAAACACAGAGAGCTTTAGAACAAGAATCAAAATCAATGTCACCTGGAAATGTAACTTTACCAATACCTACAAAAAGAGAAAGAGAGAGACTCAAAGACACAAAATAAAAGTACACAGCACTATTTCGAACACAGAGACTGTTGGTTCGTACAGCATCCGTATGTTTTCATGTGTGTTTTCTTGTTTATTGTGTTGTGTACTATATTCATAGATCTTATATAAAAGCAAAAGAGGTACTCATCAATATATTAGACACAAATATAAAAAAGTTAAGGTACACAAAGTACAAAGTTTTTTATTTCTATGGCAACAACAGGACATGTGTCAGGTTGTGTTTGACTGGAATATGGAGCAATGTAATAAATTGTACCTGCAGCAAATCAAAAGCCAAAGACCATCTCAGATACTCCCTGACTGAGCCTCAGCAAAGAGTTTCCGGTTTCTATGTTTAAGCGCTTTTTACGGATCTCTGTCACACAAGGAGGAATTTGGCATAATCTCTCCTGACAGCCCTGGGCTTTTTTTTTTTTTTGGGGGGGGGGGGGGTACGTTCCTCACCATAGGAAACATGTCATCGTGAAACATGACTCTGAAAATGTGCGTTGCTAATAATAATAATAATATTAGTAAGAATCTAACAGAACCAAAGCCAGATTCCTGTTCGTAAACATTAAATACTTGTCTTTTATAAAATAACATGTTCATAGATAGATGATGCCTGAGTATAGTACAACATGAAAACAAAAAATTACAACACGACAAAATAAGCCTTTACAATAAGCAGTGCGTGATTTACATGTCAACAATGAGGAGGACTCTTATTTAGAAGCATTTTTTTTCATATATATTAATACATATATATGAAAAACAATATATTGCACTGGATTCAGCAGGTATAATTCAGAGAACGTTCTGATGAACTCTAAATGAATGAGAAAGCACATTCAGGTGTAACGCACAGATGAAAAAGGTCAATTGACCATTTCGCTAAGCTCCGCCCCCTTTGTTACGCGTTGCTGTTAAGACAAGCCTTACAGAACCTACCATAGGAAGTAGGGGTGTAACGGTACATGAATTCGTATTGAACCGTTTCGGTTCCAGTCTTCCGGTTCGGTACGCGTACAAACCGAGCGGTTGCTTGGACCATTTTTCCTGCCGGCAAAATTCGTGCTGGCGCGGCCACCACAACGTTGCGCAACATCAAATGGCAAGTGTAATGAAAGCAAAACGAAACTGATCGTTATCAGTTCAGACCAGCAACATCTGTGCAGCGCAAGCCGATCTCGATCAAGCACACTGTCACACGCGAGATGCGGTAAAGAAAACATTTGAATTCGCCACTGAGCGTAAAAACATCGCTGCGAGATCTAGTGAGATGCATTCACATTTCTCCGTTATTAACCGTAGATCTCTATTAGATCAAACAGAGCTGTCATGGAAACCAGGAGATACATTGTGCCGTGATGAACTGGTAATACTTTACGTCCACAGACCAGCAACATTCACCATGGATTTAATATAGTAACACTAACTGGAACCATATCGGCTGGAATGGTGAAATGCTTTCAAGTACTTCACACATCTTTTTCCAGCACTTCAAAATTCAAATATTATATAAATAAATATGTTAGGCTATTTTTAATGTGATGATGACCAAAACATTATTTGTTCATCCTTCAAAGATGACCCCCATTTATAAACCTGAAAGTTTCAAGATCTAGGAAAGCTCACACTTATTTAAAAATATTTTTTTCTTTAAACAAATAGGAAATTTCTCTGGCATTTCTTTCTTTTTGCTGTATCGAAAACGTACCGAACCGCTGACTCTAGAAACCGAGGTACGTACCAAACCGTGATTTTTGTGTACCGTTACATCCCAAATAGGAAGTGATTGGAGAATTACATAAAAATTATGGCTAAATATAAAAGTGGCTAAATATAAAAGCCTTGTGGCTAAATATAAAAGCCACCTTCATGTTGTTCCAAACCCATAAGATGTTCGTTTTTTGATGAAATCTAAGAGCCTTCTATCCCTTCAACAGCTACACAACTACCACTTTGACGCTTTCAAAAAATGTATAAAGAGATCATAAAACTAATCCATATTAATTGAGCCATACAGTCCAAATTTTCTAAAGATACACTATTGCTTTGGAAATTTGAGTTTGGAACAACATGAGGGTGATTAATTAATGACAGAATTTTCATTTTTGGGTGAACTAAACCCATAAGGATCTATTTAATTATGTAATAATGCTATGGAATCTAGGCAATGTCAAGGCTAAATGACTCATGTTTTACTATAATATAATATAATATAATACATGGACATTCTACATTATATTTTGTGTTTCCCTAAAATTGCATTTAAAACTATCCATCACACTTCAATAAAATTAAAGTACAGCAAATGCTTGTCTTATTATGGCAAATGGCAACAGTTGCTAAGGTAGAATAGGTCAGTAGTGTTTAAGGCGGGGCTTAGCACAGAGTCAATGAACCTTTTATCCAGCTAAATATAATTCAACTGATTCTGAGCTCTGTGTCAAGACTGAAGAGCAAATCAACATTCCACTCTCAGTCAAACTCCAGACATGTTTATCAGACTCACAGCACAAATCTTTTCTTCCATGGCAGTCACACGGGCCTGTCGTCTGTTCAGGTTTATTGTTTTTTTTTTTTTTTTTTTTTTTTACACTGATGTTCAGTTTATTGAGCTGTCGACTGAGATGATTTGGAGCCATTTTCCATCTTCCATGAAGATTCCTAGTATTAAAATGTGACGCAAATGACCTGGAATATCCTAATTATTAAGACAACTACAGCTACAGCAGAAATAAGTGTTTTTGAGGCTTGGCACAACGTCTGTGACGTCTGCAGCGACGTATGCAATGTAAACAAAAACATTTTTCAAAGCTTTTTCCACTGATCCTGTGAAAAAAGAAAGCTTACAAAAAAAAAAATCACACAAGATAGAATAAAGGTAAATATATATAAAAACACATTTACACATGTACATAATACAGAGCTTTTGTGTTCTTTATGATATATGATTATTAAATATCTAATCTGATTGGCCAGTGTGGTTCACATGAAACTGGTCAATTAATTATGGACAATTGGGGTGGGTGGGGATTGACATATCTTTATATGTATTGCTGTCTTCTGAATATGAAAACAGGAATCACAACTGTCTACTGGTTATAAACATTTTGAGTAACATCTGAAAACCTATGATTAAATTTACTCCAAGACGTTTCACTTTCAGTGACAGACTATTGCAAACAACTATTTTCCTCTTTCACAGTGTTTGCCTTTGTACAATATGTAATTGTAACCATTGTACAATATGTAATTGTAACCATTAAACATCTGTTTTTGGGATAAAATTATATAGTTATCCTCCGTCTTATTTTCTATACTTATGTACAGAATACTGCTAGCAACAATGGAGCTCTTTGGTCTAGTGATGTGTAGAGTGTTGTGATCTCAGACACACACAGACACACACACACGCAGCACGCGCACACACGCACACACAACTCCAAATTGTCATTATTTCCACTGGCTTCATCAATAATTGAAACTGATTGGCAAGTTTCGAGCTGTTTGTGTATTACTGCATTTTTGATTGCTGTTAAAATGATTGGCACTAGATGTTACTGTTTCTGCTGATGGAATATTTGCCTTTCAGTCAGTTCTCCTCAAATAAATCAAACTGTGAAAAATAATAAATAATAAACTATTAGCTTAAATGAAAAAGTAGAACGTAGCACACAAAGAAAAGGAACATTCATGACTTTGTTTCAGATTCCAATATAGAGGTAAACGAATTAAATCAAGTTGGCACAAATTACTAGGCACACAAATCAAGTTAACATACAATATGTTGTTCTTTTTAAATCTATGCACAAAACTGTTGAATGTTGTCTTTATTTAAATTAAGCTTTAAAATTAAAATGTTGAGGTTAATTAGCTTTTTTGTAATGTTCTAATAGGTAACCGACTGTGTTATTTAGGATCGACCCTCAAACTAACGGCTCTCTGTAGGGTCTGTGAGTCCGTAAAACATGATTAACCAGTACATGTCATTTCTCATCAGTGATAAGAAACAGAAACTCAACAAGCATCTGAAGCATGGCTTTTCCAAATCAAATAAGCTTTGAATGAATACTGAATCTGGCATCCACACTGTTTGGTAGCTTTTAAAAAAAAAATAAAGAAAAAAAAATAAAGAAAAGAAAAAACCCTTTAACATTTCATTGAACTTCCACTCGCAAATTAACAGTCCAGTTAAATTAGGTCTGTCTGACTCATTAGTAACCTCGTTTGTATAAAAATAGAGACTATTCCTTTAAAACGGGGGCTAGTGAGAATGTAGTGAAATTAAAACCTGGGTATTGTACTATTCCTCACTGGGTTCATTTTTACTTTTTTTTCCATCTAAATGACTAGTGCTCCATATAAATATTTTTTGGACATTTGTAACACGATTCTTCAGCTATTTCAAAACATATTTCAAATACATATTCATACTTTTTATACAAAAACGGATGACAGATTGATATTGGGAGACAGTCACTGAAATTACTTGATGTTGTGTCAGTAATTTTCCACGAAACTGAAAGCGTCCCATCTATATATGTAGTGGCACATAATGGCATTATTGGCACAAAGTTCAGGAGAGTGTTTTCTCCACACAAGCAGACGTGTCGTGTCAGAGAGCGTCCCCGCGGCCTCTCTGCAGCCGAACTCCACTCCCGCACACCCACATGTACAGTAATACACGTATATATATATATCAGCTCTATATCATCTCTAAAATGATCTCATGTCTATGGAAAATAATTTGGGAGTGGTTCCATAGCACTGCATCAGTCTAGAAAAATAAACATCTTCAGTCCGTTTCTAGAGAGATCCAACATTTGTACAAAACTGCCAGTTCGTCTCAGTTCCCGTCTCTTGATTGCTTGTCGTTGTTGTTCTTGTGGTATTGTTTTGCTTTATTGTGTTTTAGTCTTTTTGTGTTTGATTCACAGATTTTCCAACGAGATCCTGAAAGTACAGAAGATTCAATTTTAGTTTGAACGTTAAAGAGAACGTTATATCAAGTGCGCTGAACTGTGCAGAATCTCATATGGTCCGTTGTTTCCGGAAGAAACACAAACACAAACCATTTTCTTCTCTTCAATGTACATGTAGGCTACTGTTCACGCTCACCTCATCACCTTATTCACATCTAACCAGCGCACTTGGATCGGCGTTCGTAGATCGACTGGTAGAGACTATTTTTCAAAGATGGCTTCTTCCTGTATTCACGAAGTTGACTGTGTGTATAAAATATCTTCTTATTAAACTGTATGGACACTGACAAAGTTCTCAATGCTTCGGTTTGAATGTAGGGACCCTTATTATGCTACCGTGTTACTGTGGGGCTATTTTGAGCCTTGTTAGTAACAAGGTAATAACAAGTCGATTTTTATTTGTCAATACTCTATGCCCTATATACTAGCGTTATACTAGCATTATAGGCTAAACTGTTTTAAGAGTTAAAACTATTTACATTCGGCAATCATGAAAATAAATCTCAGATAACGGTTGACAAGGTAACAATGTGTAATAGACCAAAGGTTCATTTTGCGCAGAGTTCTCCTTTAAACTGATCTCACTTTTAAAGGGAAAGAATTAAATACTGTCAAATCATTAATACTAACCCTCATGTCGCTCCAAACCCTTAAGAATGGGTTTAGACTTTTGTTTATCTTCGAAAACACAAATGAAGATCTTATTTTGATGAAATCTGAGTGCTTTCTGTCCCTCCATTACAGCCTACGCAAATGACAGTTTGACGCTTCCAAAAGTTCATAAAGACGATCGTAAAACTAATCCAGTTGAATTGAGTGGCTTAGTCAAAATTTTCGCTTTATATGATGAAAAGATTGAATTTAGGCTTTTATTCACATATATAATTATTCATCATCTCACACATCAGTTGTGGTAAACGGAGCTGGTAGTTGTGTAACTGTCTATGAAAGGATAGAAAGCTCTCAGATTTCATCAAAAATATCTTTATTTATGTTCTGAAGATCTTACAGGTTTGGAATGACATGAGGGTGAGTAATTAAATGACAGGATTTTGGGGTGAACAAACAAGACTTAAGTGTATAACTTTGTTAATAAACTACACCAAAAATATATCTACATTATGCATTAACATACATGTTACAACTCGAAATGTTAAAAAGAAATTAACATTAAACTAGATTAATTGGTAAGGTGACTTTATAAAAAGGTTCTATTTTTTTATTATTTGTCAACTATCAGTAAACTAAAAAAAAGATTTTTTTTAATCTTAAATGTTAATTTTAACATTTACTAATACATTATTAAAATCAAAAGTTGTATATGTTAATATTATTATTGAACCTAAAGTAACCAACAGTCAGCAGTTGTATTTATTTATAAATAATATTTACAAAGATTAATACTGTAACATATGTATTGCTCACTGTTATTGTTTGTTAACGCAAACTAATGGGAGCTTATTGTTATTGTTACCAATTAATTCTGTAAAATAAATTACCGTGGTTCATTGTTAGTTCATGTGACCTAATATAATGGTGTTACCATTGTATATCGTCATATCACCTAATATTTCTGCTGTTGGTGTATAGAGGATAACATTTTTTAAAGTATATGAACCCAGAGGAACTGTGAATTTCTAGAAAGTACACAAGCACTGAAAAAACCATGCCAAAATAACACTATGTGAATTTTAGAGCCAAACGAAGTATAGTACGTACCAGGGCACAAACTGAAGACGTGGGCTCAACCCAAAGGTAGTAAAAGGGCCTCAACAGGAGATCTTGAACCATTTCTCAGACACAAAGGCCACAGGGATTAGCTGCCTTTCAGTGGGCGACGGTCTGAAATAGACAGACAGATCAGCTCTTCAATCCTGCAGATATAAGCACTTCTGTCCCACTCCCTGATTCAAGACTCTCTTTTAAATTGGCATTATACCACAGACAAAAGCGCCCACAGTTACGTTTCCTCTAAACCCTCTCATCTAGGTTTTGTATTCTGAAGCATACAGTATTAAATGAAGCAGCACTGGAATTATTCATACAATTTAAGCCCATACACAGTCTTTTATAAAGGCGAGGGGCAATGGAAGGACAAAAAACAAGACTACACAACCGTCTCAACATGCTTATCTGAAAAATAATGAGTCTCTGGCAGATTAAACTGGTTATTTCCAAAATGCACATTAAAGACTAAATTATTCTATTATTGATGATTGTAGCAAGTAAATATGAAACTATATATTTTCAGACATTCAAAAACATTTGAATGGAAAAGAATGCATGGCTTTTGAGACTAATGCATTTTAAAAGTTTTTTTGAACTTGACAAGCTGTCATGAACAGCTCAAAAATAGCTCATGCAGCATGAGACAAATGCCAAAAGTCGGTCTGTGTGTGAATGGCTGCGAGTGGTGGTGCATTAAAGAGGATGAATTTAACTTTTCTGAGAAGGTTTCAACATGCAAACTGTCTATAAGCTAAAACTTATAGCTTGATAGTTAAAAGTTCCAGTGTTAAAAAATACATAAAAGACTAAATAAATAAAAAATAATTTAAATAAATGAAGTGACCTTGGATGGCTTGGATTGTGACATTTAGTTTAAAAATTATAAACTGTCAGGGTCAAATGTGCTGTGCACTTTAAACCGCAATTTATACATTTGTGCATAATATGGTCAAGTTTTCAGAATGAACATTATTTCTGTCAGCACTAAACACTATGAGGAATGAGGAAGCCAAACCCTGTAAGAAAGTACAGACAGGGCTGTCAATGCAGTCGACTCGCTGGCCAAACAACTTGATCAGAAGCTCCAACATCCAGCCCAGTTGATCCTACTGAATATATATGAATCATGTCCTCTTGCCTGTTTCCATTGTAGGAGGTCTTGTAGATAGGTGTGTGCTGGATCATCTCGTCCGTGTACACCGGTATGCCGGACCGCACGCACTCGTGTGAGCACTGTAGACTGTCGTTGTAGGCGGTGAAGATGTCCACCTTACTGGGCACGCGGGCAGGCGTGAAGTCGGTCAGATTTTGACAGCTCTCCTCTTGCTGGTTGATCTTTCTCTGATGGCTGCTGTGTCGGCCATTCCCGGACTGTGCACAACTACAAAAACACGCACCAAATTCACAAAGCCAAAATAAAATCATACCTTGAACCGCTGTCCTACATTTAACATGAACTGGGGAGACAGACACAGACATATTAGCTCTGTTCCAAAAACCTAGTGAGCTACCTTGCTGTGAATTTCATAAATAGGCATCCAAATTGAAATGGAACCTCATAAGCCCCTTTCACACAGAAATTCAGGTAAATTAACGTAAAAGTATCAGAATGACTGTTCAAGTAAATACACAAATGTGCTGTTCACACAAGCAACGGTGTTCTCTCTTTTTACTGGTAAGATACCATTCACACACCAATACCTAAATACTGGCAAACTCTGAATTCAATGATTGTAAATTACCTTTAAAGAGCCCCTATCATAGCATTTGAAATGTTCCTATTTTTGTTTTAGGAGTTCCCAAAAACAGTTTAACATGCATGCAAGGATAAAAAACATTTTATTTGTCTTATAATATGCATTTATTTTTAACTGATTTGCTCACCGACTCCCAAATGATTCATACAACGACTCATTTTTCCAAACCACTCCTTTGCGTGACGTCTAATCGGCGGTGATTGGTCAGATGACCCAGTCAGTTATTGTTTGTTAGCATAACGCATAAACATATTGATAAAGCACTGCAGTACTACAAGACGCTCTATTCTTTATGACAACTCCAATAACATCGACAAACATTTCATATATTTAAAAAAAATTACATTGGAGATCTAGAAGCTGCGCTGAGCGTAACTTACACACACGCGCACACACATACTTATTGCGCCCTTCCTCCTCGCGTCCCGATGCTACAAAACCGTTCATAACCCATAAAAGCAACAATTATTAATAATACTTGCAGGTTGTGATTCATAGGAGGAAGCTGATCCATATACACTGGGTAAGTAAGTTACTGAGCCCTCCTTCAGAAACAACCACTTGCGAATCCACATTTGAATTCTTTTTGATTTATGTTTTTGAACGATTCGTAATTAAATTGATGAGAACACAATCGGGCTATACTGTTGTGTCACTCAAATATGAACTCTAACCACCGATTCTTCACATGCTCGTCCCTGGTAAATGAAAACAAAGTGGCTGAACTATCTTTGCATTGTAGAACACAGCGTCTTCTCGACATGATGCTATGATGAAGTATTTGAATGTGTAGACTTCAAGTTTACACTTCCGTCTGCGTGCGCACGTAACTGGGCGTGGCCAATATGTATCTACGTCACGATGTAACAGCTAATGACTCGTTTCAAAAACAATTCATTTCATAGACTCAGAGTCGACTCTCACTTTTGAAAGACAATAACTTTATATACGGTGCACTTTCAGATATAAATCTTTGCAGGATGTTTTCATTCCCTTAGAGCTATATTCCACACCATATGAACAGTCATTTTCAAAAATCCATGATAGGGGCTCTTTAAACCTCTCCACCAAGATGAGGTGAAGCACTTTAGTTGTTGTTTTTTTACTTCTGAGTGACAGGCATAAAGAGATGATCACACAGAATTAGGGATGCAGCGATACCAGTACCGGTATCGGGCTCATGTACTTGTAAAAATGCTCTGATACCAACAACCAATACCAGGCGGCATGTGTACAGTGTTTGTGTCCAGACAAAGAAACACTGACAGCAGAGCGTATAATAGGGATAAAAATTTAGTCTATTATGTAAATGTATCTTATTAGTGGAATATTAAATGAAAATAGTAACATAGCTGTGGTGCTCGAAAAAAACAAGCAGTAGATTAGGTGCATAGTTTTCACAGACGCCAGTGGAAAGTTTGTAGTTCAGTCGGATGTCAATGGCAAATAAATTAAAACACAGCATGTAGCTTATTATTTACATTAACTGACGAGAGAGAGAGAGAGAGAGAGAGAGAGAGAGAGAGAGAGAGAGAGAGAGAGAAAGCACTTCTGTTGAATCCTCTTGATTGCTGATTATTCACTCAGCAGCACATGTTATTTGGATTAGAACAAATGTGTATATGTAAAGCATGAAATGTTACCTGATTTATGTAATAAACATACATGTTTATGTTGATTTACCAGTTAAGACTGTATCTGTGAAAAGGGTCATGACTGATCTGAAACACTTAACATAGACAGCAAAGTGACTCGACTCTCAATTGGTTTCTCGTAATGAACAGTACAGTTTATAATTATTGTCAAAAGATTTGACAATATTGTCGAAAAGAAGAAATTATCTTAGGTGCCATAAAATGCTGCCTAAGGAGGAAGCTCACTGAGTTTAGGGGAAAAAGCGATTGTGTCTGCATTGTTTGGTGCAATAAGGGGTCACTGTCCACATTGACAGACAGAGGGATTGAGAAGGACAGATTGAAAAGATGATAAACAGATAGAGGGACAGGAATAGGGAGAGACAGACAGACAGACAGAAAAGTCATAGGCAAACTGCTGAAAGAAAAGAATGTTTCCTACCAGTTTTTAAGGACAAGAGTAGTGATCAAGGCTGCGACGATCATGATGAGGGACACAGTGATGGTAATGATCTGGTGAACAGCCAGACCTAAGAAGGAAAAACAAAGAGCATAGTTATCACTGTCTCCATGGCAACTAACATGAGCGCCAGTGCCTTTTGTAAGGTATTTGATTGCAATAACACTGATACTGCATCTTAACATGCACTGCTCTCTCTGCGCCACCATAGCTTTTTGTAAGCCCTGTCTGCCACCATAACAGTAATTCAGTCATTCCATTTATTTGACCATTTCACAATGTCTGGACTATGAAACAGCTTGACTGAAAGCAACAGGGAGAAGATGGCAATCACACCAGCTGGCTAAAGGTCAGCAAACAACAATTAATGCAGAACAAGAACTCTCTGTTCCAGAATAAAGAGTGTCAAAAGAACTATGAGCTACACTGTCTTTCTCACTTCGTCACTCCTGAATGGATAGAAATGAGACCCGCAGGGAGCCGCAGTTACAGACTTTTATATATAAAGAGTGCCACGACTTCCATTTCTTGCTGGAGCTGATAAGAGTGAAGGAAGCAATTTTATGGATTTCTCCATCCATATTAAAGTGTTTGTGTCTGTGAGGAACAGCAGCATCCATATTAAAGTATCTGGTATATGAGAATGCATTACAGCTTGGTGCATTTATTTAAGTGGTTAGTTTGCAGTTCCAAAAGGGGTTTCACAGTTCCAACATTAATTTATTCACAGAACCATTTCAGAGTTATATATATATATATAATATGTGCATACGTACCTCTGTACATTACGAATTTAAGTACAATGTTTGAGTCTATGCAAATGCTACTTAGTGTGATATATGGGTAGTTGACATGGAATTCTTTTGGGACATTGAAAATTACAATTATTTTGAAAAATATTTTATTTTATATAAATATTTATTTGTTTATTATGCATGCAGTTCTTATGATCTCATATTAATTGAGAGAAATGCAATATAGTCTTAAATGCAATATATAATTGTATAATTTATTTATCATACCACAGGACCCTTTGAATGAATGAGGGTAAAATAGTGAAAAACATAACTTGCGTATCTTGATTTTAGTTTAAATTGACATGTTATGCATTACACCACCACCACCACCTGCACAGTGGTAACAAGGCATGATGGATCCATGTTCTCATTCTGTTTACAACAAATTCTGACTCTACAATCTGAATGTCTCAACAGAAACCGAGACTCATCAGACCAACATTGTTTAACTGTTTAACTGTCAGGCAACATTTTTCTTTCCAATTTTGGTTAGGTTTGGAAATTGTAGCCTCTTTTTCCTATTTGTAGTGGAGATGCAGTGGTACCCGGTGGGTCTTCTGCTGTTGTAGCCCATTCGCCTCAAGGTTGTGCGTGTTGTGGTTTCACAAATGCTTTGCTGCATACCTCGATTGTAACGAGTGGTTATTTCAGTCAAAGTTGCTCTTCTATCAGCTTGAATCAGTCAACCCATTCTCCTCTGACCTCTAGCATCAACAAGGCATTTTCGCCCACAGGACTGCCGCATACTGGATGTTTTTCCCTTTTCACATCATTCTTTGTAAACCCTAGAAATGGTTGTGCGTGAAAATCCCAGTAACTGAGCAGATTGTGAAATACTCAGACTGGCCCGTCTGGCACTAACAATCATGCCACGCTAAAAATAGCTTAAATCACCTTTCTTTCCCATTCTGACAATTCAGTTTGGAGTTCAGGAGATTGTCTTAACAAGGACCACACCCCTAAATGCATTGAAGCAACTGCCATGTCATTGGTTGATTAGATAATTGCATTAATTCAAAATTGAACAGGTATTCCTAATAATCCTTTAGGTGAGTGAATAGTAATATAAGAGATAAATCATCTCACAAACAGTGTCTTCTTCCTAATGCATTTTCTTTAAATTTATCTAACAGGGCAGCACAAGTGCCTGTGCTATGTGTGTGCATTTGTCAAGATGCACATCATTTCTCTTCTTAGTGCCCTTGTATTAGGCGTAGTCTCAATTTAGAGTCAATTACAGGCATGTCTCAGGTTCTGGCAGGAAGGGTCAAGTTGCGCTATACTGTGTTGCTGTACAAAAAACCCCACACTGGACTGATTTACTTAACCCTAGAGACCTGTGGGGTGCTGAGTTCCATCAAGTTCTAAGTTGAATAATCAATACCAGAACAAGAGAGAGCGAGAGAGAGAGAGAGAGAGAGAGAGAGAGAGAGAGAGACATAAACAACGGATAAACAAAGGAGAGAGAAAGAGAGAGTTTTGTGCAACGCCTTTTGTGCACATGTGCACGTTTACACACCTGTACATGCATGTGTGAATGTGCAACGCGTTCTCATCCTTTAGCGTCATATAGAACGTTATATGACAAAACGGCGTTATACTACGCGCATGGTACCCTTTATCGTTTATATAACACGCGCTGTGATGGTTAGGTTTAGGTGTGGGGTAGGTTAGGGTAGTCTCATATTACGCTAAAGGATTTATGACGCCTTGAGTTCGCGTGTTATATAAACGATAAAGGGTACCATGTGCGTAGTATAGCGCCGTTTTGTCATAAATCGCTTTATGTGACGCTAAAGGATGAGAATGGGCTCGAATGTGGCATTGCATCTGGGCCAGTTCTGACAGATTACATTAGCCCTGAAGGCCAACAACCTCTGCTCAGCTGTGCTCTTAATGTTATATTGAGAATGTATGAAAATTGCAAACTCCTCATATTAACTAGTCTTACAGCAAGCATACTAAAAAATTTTAATAAATGTATATCTAAGTCAAAGAGAATGAACTGTAAGTAACAAAACACTTATTAGACTTACAATCAAGGTGCTTCAATTACGTTATTGTAAATGCAAGTAAATGCCAATGAAATGGCTTAGTTAATGGAGTAAATTTCACATCGCGTTTTAGCACTTCCGATTCGATCATCCAGAAGTCAGTAGGTTTACTGAAGCAGTTTTTGTTTAAATTCTTAAAATAAGTTCTGTGGTTAACACAAGCCCAAGATTTTTTCATGTTTTATTCTATGACATAAAATACATCAGTAATACCACCTTGTGGTTCCTAACAAATGGCTAAACGCTATATGGCCTAAATGCTATAAATGAACAACATTTGAGCTTTTTACTTCTATTAGCTTTTTACTTCTGCCGATTGTATTTAGGCTGCAAAGTTCATTGATATTGGCTCCATTTGTAAAATTATCATGACGAATGAAACTGTTAAAGAGGTAAAAACGATATAAATACTGTTTGTTTTCTCACACAAACTGCTCATTTCGTGTCTTAGGCCATCAATGTGTAGTTACATTTACCAGTCATTAAATCATGTTTAATTTGGACTTCTCTGTGCATGCTCTTTGAGGTGGACCCCATAGACCTCCATTATATGACTGAAAGACCAGAACGGTTTGACCTAAAAATATCAAAATTGAAAATACTGCTGAAACAAAGACACCTACATATTAGATGCACTTGAGGTAAGCTAAAACATATCTAAAATTTATTTCAAAGTGAACTATCCCTTTAAGGTGATGATAGACGGGCAACTTTATGAGCAATGGTACACTCAGGGCCCATACCGACCTAAATGATCCAGATAGAAATTTGTTGCCCATTCTCAATGGGAAAGTGCCTTGGCCACATTGCCCAGCAGCATTGCTCAAAAAGTTGGCCCGCGTATCACAACCTTAAGAACAATTACAGTTTCTATAACAAACAGAGCTTCTAACAGTGATGCAATGATTTTACCAATCAGGGATTGGCTCTCTTATTTAGAAGGCGGGACTTTTTCCACCATATTGCGTGTTGCACTTTCTCCCATTCATATTAACATGAGTGCACCATCTTTAAAGTCTTTGGTAGCACCTTTTTTGTTTGTTTTTACCTATAGAAAATTAGTCACGGTTCAGAGGAGTTCAGGAACTTGTTTACTTCACACTGACGTTCTGACCCTTCCTGATTGCTTAGCTGGCACCATTGAGTGATGGAAGCATGCAGATGCATCTGGGAAATGCTTGCCTCACTTTCCCTCCCAGTGTCCTGCGTTCGGGTCAGAGCTGGATTAATTTTATCTCAGTCCCTGGCTTGAACACTGCTCCTTGGCATGGAGTCCCCCAGCTACACCAGCACATAAACATATCGGACAGCTATTTAAATTTCCCTCTCTCTCTCCCTCTGTCCCTCTTGCTCTGAAATGGAAGGCAGCAGGTTAAATTGAGAGAGTGTACCGGGTGATATATTCAGGTGTTTATGCATCTGTGAAATTTTATGAGACGAGCTCTCCGTCCTCGACCTTGCTATGAGTCGAAACGCTCGTTGGCTTCTAGGTCTGTTGTTTTATGTATTGATTTCAGTTCGAAAGATTCAACCCCACCCCCTTCCTGTCACACCGAACCCATCACATTTGTGTAATATAGAGCTTTATAATACCAGAGTAGACGAATGCAAATGTATCTCCATTATATTCTTATTACTCCAGCCCAGGCTCAGAGAACAGGACGTATATCACCTTGTCTCACCTGGCCCTGCAATGAGAGAGATAGGCACACCAATTCCAATCAGGGAAGGTGTCAAAAGAGGAACACAGGCTGGTGCTGTGGTACCAGACACCCTCCTTCCTAACTCTGCTAGTGATGGAGTCACCTTGCTTCAGGTGCTCGGGGTGAGCCTTTGTTTCCCTGGGCACCTTGCCAATAACAGGACAAAAGAGACCAACCCTCAGAGGCACTATACTTCTCAAACTCACCAAACCTCAGAGATGTGCAGCTCTTACACCCAGAGAGACTGCTAAATGTCTTTACAAAGAACAAGCTGAACTATTACACTTTTCTGTAGAGTGTTAAGTTATTTCGAAGTCCGGCTGATTAGCATTAGCGTCTAGTTAGCCCCAGTTAGTTGAATCTGTTACTACATAAGTTGATTCAAAAACAAATAAATAAATGAATTTAGAATGTGTTTGTGGTGGTGTTGACTTAAATACAACATAAAATCCAAAACTGTCCAGCAAAGTGAGGGCAGCATATTTAACTCAACACTTAGTTCTGTAAGCAAATTGCAAAGGGTCAAGTTTACCAGTCATTGCCTGGGAGAGTTGCTGACAAACCACTCTCTCCATACACTTGCAGAGCACAGAGCGACTAGTCTATAGTCCTCAAGCACCCTAGCATGAGCCCTTTTTGGTAATGGGATGATGGTGCTTTCCTTCCAGGCCTGTGGTACATTAAAGTAGAAGAACATTTAAGTCAAGAGACAGCTGAAAAAGTTGTATTTCAAAACACCCTTCAGCTGCATATTCCCTCAGCACCTTGCCCTATTCCATCCGGCCTCAATGTCTTTTGGAATTTGACTTGCATTAAAACCTTTTCCACACTCTGTTCATCAATTATTATGAGGGAAAGACAAGAAATGTTTAAGATGATAAATATTTGATTGGATAAACTTTCAGTGATTAATATGTTTGTAGCATGTTATTTGTTTGGCAACAGCCTAATTAATGGAGAGTGTAGCTTTTAATTTCTTAAACAACCATGTAAGGAGACATTACCAATAGGCTACATTATTGACAATAATGAACCAATCATAGACTTTTAGTTTTAAGCATTTGCCTAATCCAAACAGCGACTTTTTTTGGAAGAGGTTACTAGTTTGTCAAAATGATAATTTTTTTGTAAAACAATTCACAAATTATCACATTTGTAAGTCAACAATGTCCACCAAATAATGTAACCTTATGTTTGAAAAAAATAAAAACTGTGATAAAAAGGTTTGTAAATATTTTGTATTACAGAATAAATCTGTTTATCCTCCACTAAATCCCTGCAATCAATAATACCATAGGACATTTTTCACAATCCAATCAAATCATAAAAGATACTATATTCTGCTGTCTATTCTGTTTAACTTGGAAATACAGTTGAATTATGCCTTTGCATTCACTGTAAAAATTAATATGCTTTATCTAATCAAAAAAAAATGTGGCAACAGATTACAAGCAATATTATTAATTAAATGTAACAAATTAGAATTGAGTAATAATTAATTCCTTAAAATTAATGCCTTAAAAGTTACAACTTACAACAACAACCAAAAAAAAAAAAACATAAATTTAAGTCACCATTATGGTGATCAGTGTTTGTTTTAGGTTTGTTTTAAAATTACTGGTTTTCTCCTTCCGTGATTCTGCTTGTTAACATCAGGTGTCTTCAATGTTGGCAATATAAAATAAATAGTTCTTAATTAATCTTTGACGTATCTGTCTGTTAGTGAGATGTTTTTGTTAAATTTTTTGTTGCAAATTTTACTCATTTTAAATGGTTAATGTTTAAGGAATAATTTGATGAATTATTACTGAATTCTAATTTGTTAATCTAATTAATAATATTGCTTGTAATCTGTCGCAACAATTCTATTGATTAGATAAAGCATATTGATTTTTACAGTGTATGCCATGCAGTGTTTTCTTTTTAATTTTCTTTTTAAGTAGAAACAAGATGTACAAAGCACATTAGCAAAGACCAATAAAGCAACCAATAATAGCAGAGTAAACTGGTCCAGACAAAATTAGGCCTAACAAAGTGAAATGTCAAGAGACTGAAATTAAACTAGGACAGTAGTGGAAAGAAAAGAGTTAAAAAAAAATCTAGGACAAATATAAAACCCAAATAGCACAGTTTTAGCAGACAGGACCTTGAAAAAAAGAATATATATATATGCAATAGATAGAATGCAAAGGAGCGCATACACACGGGGCAGTATTTTAACTGAAGGTTATGTGCATATGCTGCTGGGAACCCATAGAGCAGAGACCACAGAGACTGACACTCCTCTATCCACCTAAAGGACATTTAGAGGTTTGGAGCGAGACATTTTGTGGATCTGTGGCTAAATGCTCTATTAGTGCAGCACAGGCCTGGCATCTGCAGCTACAGATGGCTGCAAAGGGCTAGTGAGATGAAGTGGAAAGGAGATGCCTTCACTGAGTGCTTTCAATCATGTTGCGGTTTGGCTGGAGGAGTGCTCATGGCAAAGCAACAGCTTTGAGTTCACATTCAAAAGGGAACAACATGAAAACCAAAAAAGCAACTTCAGAATTTGAATGCAGGAGTATCCAGATCCATCAAACTTCAAATTAACTGCTGTGCGGACGCCAAGTTTAAATTTGACTTTACACCAATCTCACCAAAATCACACCTTGGAATTATGTCCAGTGCATATCCCAGCACTAACACCAGTGATTTTTCACAGTAATCTAAAAAGTGGATTTAGTTTTAATGGGAATGTTGTAATTTGATTATAAGTGAAATCTCAGAGAGAGAGAGATAGAGAGAGAGAGAGAGAGAGAGAGAGAGAGAGCAGCAAGAGCAATCATTCTTCCATGATGACTGTTCGCTATTAAAAATGTTCTTTTTCACTGTGTGTTAAAAATGATGAGTCTATGCATATATTAGAATCCCTAGGGTTTAGGAACCTATTTTTAAATCATTTTCTAAAAGCAATTATGCATTTTCCATAATATGTGGATTTGCAGAGGAAAGCCAAATTTAGAATCCCTCTTGCACCCATCTTTCTAATGACAGATATAGGAATGTACAGTAGTTATTGAGGGAATCTTGTGGACCTTTAACCCACAGGCTGGGGGGCTTTTCAACCCTTTGGCTGCTTTTATATTTGATTTATTATGATCTCTAGTGAGAAAAAAAATCGCATTAATGGCTATCCAAAGATAAACGTGCTTACATAATATATGTTGGTGCACTGCGTATAATTATTTTGTGTGTGTGTGTATAAATATATATATATATATATATATATATATATATATATATATATATATATATATATATATATATATATATACATGCATGTATATTTAAGAAAAAATAACATTTATACATATATATATATATATATATATATATATATATATATATATATATTATATATAAATTATATACAGTATGAAAATATTTCTTAAATATATACAAACATGTGTGTGTCTTTATATAAAATAAAATAATTATACACAATGCACCCATAATTATATTATGTAAACACAAACTTTTATTTTGGATGCGATTAATCGCGATTAATCGTTTGACAGCCCTAAAAACGTCTTTAACTGCATATTTCTTTTTGTATACTTCTATCTTCTAAATAAGAATTTCTACACATTACCATTCAAATAGTGTTTGAAATAAGTATTTAAAAAACTAATGTAATTTAACAAATAGTAAAACTGGAGTATTGGCTGCTGAAAATTCTGTACTTCAAAAATCATTCTAATATAAGAAATATTTAAAATATTTTATATACTCGAAAACTCAAAAAATGGAAAAATAAACATTCTCTTGGTTCGGCGTTGCGTCACAAATAATGTGACCTGCATAGCAACAAGCCGCCGCCATGTTTGAAGGGTAAAACAAATCGAAGGCAAAGCCCGAGGCAAATCAAAAAGGTATCTATTCACAGAAGTTTTGCTGTGGATTATGTCAGTTATGGATACTAACGGACTACTTTGTATTAATGATGAATGATATCTGTGTATGTCGGTGGTGAGAAGTGAATGTAATAAAACACTCATGTAAAATGCTTTGTGACTGTGCTAATGTTACATGTCTTTGAAAGGCGCTAGCAGCTAGCTATATCAATTTATATCTTCTTTCTATTACATAATGTCTTATCAATATAAGACATATTAACTATGTAATCTATTTTTTTTTTTCATAAAAAAACTGTTCATTCAAAATCAAAAGCACTGTGTTACAAAGTGGCTGTAATGAGCTCAGTCTGTCAGTGACACAACTTGTACAATGTCAGTGAGGGACACAGTTTTTTCAAAAAAGCCAAAAAAGGCTAACTGCATAAATGCAGCCTATCTTATTCCCACACAACTAGTGCATTTCATTGTTGCTTATAGGTGTAGAGCTGCCGACCATTATGCATAGCAATGTCATAATTGAGTGGCCATCTCTGCAGTGGTATTATTTTGTTATTCTTTGATTTGTCCCTCAATTTGTCCATTCCTTTGAGATTACATTTCTATTTAGATTTATTTTAGACGCTTGTTTATCTTCCGCTTTCGTGTTGCTTAATGGCGGGGCTTGTTTGTTTTACCCTTTGCCGCATTGCTATGCGCGCACAGGAGTAAAAGTCCAATGTCCGAACCTTGAGAATATCATTCATTCACCCTCATGTTTTTTCAAACCTCTAGAAATGTCTTTCTTCTGAGGAACATAAAAGAATTTCACATACATTCTTCAAAATATCTTCTTTTATGTTATGTCCCATAACAAGTGTGATGTAACAGAAAGCCCACAGTTCTAGAATAATGCTTTATAATTCAACAGAGGAACAGAATGTGCTTAATGGCCGCTGAATATTACTTCTTTTAAAAGATTTTAAAGTGTGTACTGTAGAAAAATGGATGTGAATGAGAGGGTTCCACTTATAAACGAAATCGTAACTTATTCATGGGCGATAATAGGAATAGTAATTCAAGTACAGGCTTTCTCATGTGTAAATCCTATTATTTTTAAAAACTGTTATTTCCGCACCAGTTCTCCTCTCACAGACCAGTGAGAATGACAAAATCTCCATCAGTTACATCCCTGTGCTCTTTGTGAATCAAGCTTTACGTTTGATTGCATCAGCTTTCTGTTTGCAGAGCTGTTGACTCCTGCTGAGTGCCCTTCTCTCATTCATTTGTGGAAACGGGCTGGATAAAAATCTTTGCCAACCATCCGACACCCACTAACTGCACATTTCCAGCTCTAATTTTTAATGCATTGGAGCTGTAGGGTGGAGAAAGTGTTTCAAGTCTTTCCTCCTCCGTGTGTTAACCTTGTCCCTTTGGCTCCATTTGTTGTCCTCCCACATGCCCCACCTGATCGCTGGAAAACTCTCATCGCACCCGCTGATGGTTCACGATTGCCAATTAACGTAGATGTCAAGATGTCAATCTCACTTGACTTCCACTGAGCTACAGCGTTCCCAAACCCTTACTGCAAGAAGGCCGAGAGAAATAGAGAAAAGAGAGAGAGGAAAAAGGAATGGAGGATCCAAAGCAATTATTTTAAATGCCTTTTCCCAGTGTCAAAGGCTCCCCTGCATAATTCAATTGCTCTGTACAGTGCATGAGAGAGGGGTGGTCAAAGTAGACTCTATGATTGTATTACTTAACAGATAATGAAGTTGTCCTGGATGGAACTACTTCACAGCTGTCTGTCAGAGCAGCCTTGTGAGCTTATCACATCTTTAAAAGGTTTACCTCGGTGAAACCGAACAGTCCTATTGAATGAACAATGCTGAGAAAGACAGCACTTCTAAAATATTATAGTTCACCTATTACAATGCAGGTAAGACACATCCCTAAGGAATCGTGAGTGAATTTAGAACACCTTTGACAAGGAAATGTTCACCTTTTAATAAAACTGGAACACATCAAACTGAAAGCAATTACTAAAGCAATTTATCTTAAGTCAGTGCACCTTAAAACATCTCACAAACCCTGTGTGCAGCTACAATACAAGGTCATCTGGTAGGCCTAAAATGTCTTTCTTTCAGTAAACAGAATAATAACTTCCAGGGTGAAGTGGCATAATGGAAGATCATTGGACGTAATATGTTACAAATAGCGTGAATGGAGGTAAAAGTGCATTTAACATATTTGTTTTTTTTATTTAACATTTCTTTTGTTGTCTTCTGTAAAGTCATAGCGTAGATCTAAAACTATAGTAATTTTTGACAATACTGACAAAAAATTGAACATATTTTGTCATTAACCTAGTAAGTAATGTCACTTTTCGAAAAACATCTCCATTACCTATGGTGGGAGAAACTGCAGAGTTACAGAATGTGAGCATTATGGGTATTATAATTCTAGTGAGTGTGTGTGTAACTTTTATCACACAGTACGTTGACATGCACTTTAAGAGTTTGATTGCTGTCAAACTAAACACAATCATACTGTGGGTTTTTTTTAAATATCATGTCTGAATGAAATCACATAGTTTCAGTATAGCCTATAGTTTATAAAATTTCTTACAAACTATAGCCTTATTCGGACCGGGCTAGTTTTCTAAACGACTTTAAGTAATAGTTCTTATCACTTGGGTTAACTTCTATGATTTTATGTACCGATTCGGACGGGACAAACATGGAGTGTGAGTTTTAGATGTGGACGCTACAGAAGGTCATGTGCTGTACTTGCATTACCTGAGGAGAAGCATAATACACATTCGGACAGGATTAGACTTCTCAGAGGACCGTTGCTTGCCGAAAACAGTAGTTAATTTGCTAATTAAAGCTGCAGTCTGTACTTTTTTCTCTTTGTTTTTCCTCTCCTCTTTCAAACATCTCTGTTACACCGTGTCCTAACTACATGCAACGCGACGCCGTGACACGCGATAAAAGGTATCTTTTCCATGTTAATCAGAGTTTTTGTAATAACCAGACGCGACGCGAAACACGAAGTTTCTAATTTAGAAACGGTTCCTATTTCTGTGAATCTCAACGGGTGAATCTCCAGTTGTCATTGATTGTGTTGATTGTCATTTGAACCTTTCTGGATCCGCCATCAAATTGAAAAGTTTAATTAAATCAAGTGCTGTGAGGAAAGGCTATACTGTAAATCTCCACCTCAAGCATCCTCACTCGCAATATAGCCTACTAGCCGAGACTCCTTCTTTATGTGTACAGATGTGACGTAATGACGCAAAGACATGCTCGTATCTCCTGCGGAAATCCACCAGTACCACTGGAATTAAAAAACATTAATACAAGCTTACCGTTTTGAATCGAGCTAAGGCAAGCAGATAGTATTGAACACTGGCTGGTTATGTACTTGCTCAAAAATGGATACTTTTTAACCCCAAAAAGTTATGGGCTGGAGCTTTAACTAAAAAAAAAAACAATTTCCAAGCCTTAACTTTTAAGCACAATATGGCGTGGATAAAGGCATAATTTTGACTTTTCCTTATTAAATGTTCAATTAACCTTTGAGCCTGGGGACGTGATAACAAGCATGCAGTGCTGAACAGCAGGACTGTAAGGCATTTTAATCAACTCACGCACGTTGTTAACCTGACGGCTCCATCTGTGATCTTCATGTTAATGTTACCATCTTAGATGGAGACAAAGGACACACACATACACAGGTATGCACTGAGGACATATTATAAAACCAGGAGAAAGCAATTTGTTAGAATTTCTATTCATCTAAGCAGGTACATGACCCCTGGAAGTATGCCACTTGAAATATGACATCTTTGTTCATGAGTGCTGACTTTCACTTACATGGAAATTCACTTACTTTCCATTTTTCATAAATACAATGAGCAAAATAATTAATTATTTGTGATGTAAATGTCGCTTGCAAACAAATAAATGACTACTTTGGGTTCGCCATCAATGGAAAAAAGTATGCTTTTCATAGAACAAGATGGTGAAGCCCCTACAAGCAGGGACTAACTGGACTAAGCTAACCAGCCAAATCTTGACCTCTCTGAATGCACATAGACAATCACAAACACACACAGACAAACTTATGGGTAAACAGCTGAATCATGTTTGGTCTGCAGCGATAAAATCTTCCTTGTGCTGTATCAACAGACCCGCAAAGTCAAGGCTGTCACCAGCAGCAATAATACGTGACTCTAAATTCTAGTCTAGTCAGCAATGAGCTGATGGAGAGAAGCTCGTACTTGATGCATTGCACACAGTTAAGTAGCAATGGTCCTTGGGGAAAAGCTTGATATAGTTCATCATTAGATTGAGTGAAGGGTTTCTAGACTGTCTTAGATGACAGCTATTAAAAGAAAATTAATGAGATATTTCATCCAAGAAATAATTTCTGTCATCATATATTTGTTCCAAACCTAAATGACTTTTTTTTGATGTGTGGATCAAAAACTAGGTATTTTGCAGAATGTCCAAGCTGCACTTTTTGATATAATGAAAATGAATAGAAACTATCTGTTGTCCCCATACACTGTAAAAAAAAAAATGGATCGAAACCCCTTCGCTCTTTTCCATCAGAGAGAACTGAAGCCGCCAGTGTCGCGATATGGCGCTGACATCTTGAACTTGAGTCTGCGCACTTGCGTGTTTCGGGGACAAGACATGCGCAGTTGTGAGCAGGAAGTAAAGCCGCGAAATCAAGGCCGCGCCCTCATTCTCGCTGAATCAAGCGCAAGAACACACCCCGCACTTTCATTAAGTGGCCTCTGTCTGCTTCGTTCCTCTTCAATGATGTCTGCTGATTGCAGAACCTCGTTAAAATGTGGTAAATACAACTACTAACCACATAGTCAACATTATGAAAAAAAGTTAGTGACTACCTCGCACAGAGAACCTGTCAATCACAGCTTACACAACTTATTTTAAAAATGAACACTTGAAATTACATCAACGTGATAGAAACTACTGTAAATGACAGAAACTATCTTTGGAAAAAGGATATGTGAAGTGTAATTTAATTGTTTAGTTGGTCTCAGCGTCCCATTGAATTACATGGGGAGGTTGGGGTTATGAGCTATTCTAGGACCGGTCACAGGGGGGCGATCGAGACGTTTTGGCTTCACTTTTGAGGGCTTGTGCGGCACGCTTGGTTGTCCCTGGTTACATAAATAAATTCACTCTGTCACACTTTAAATTAGGGTCCAATTCTTAACATCAACTAACTTCTAATTGTGACTTTTGCCTCAATAAACTCCTAATACTTCTTAATAGTTAGTAAGGTAGTTGTTAAAGTAACACTATGTAGTTTTTCAACCTTCATGATATATTTCCAGGACCCTTGTGATGGTACATCGACTTACAATAGGTTAAATGACACGTCTGCCATAGCCTGTCGTAGTCGGTATCGCTTTTACTTGTACTATGTAACTTTGGATTTCTGGTAGTCCTGGAGCACAAAAAGAACGTCTCGGGCTACAATTGTAACCCTCGTTCCCTGAGCAGTGCCTCGTTCCCTGAGAAGGGTACGAGGCACTGCGTTGAGAATCGGCACATTGGGGAATGCCTTCGGCATGAAGCGTCTGAAGTCAACTATTCAATCACGATTGGCGTAGCCTAATCATGTCACTCGTGGTGTCGCATGTGACGGCGATGCGGAAGCTATAAAATGGAGAAACCTGCCCACTGGCGAACAGGTCAACCTCCGCACGCCCAAACTCTCTCCATATAAGCTCAACTACTTCAGGGTGGAAACGCCATTCCCCGGGCCTCGACAGGATATCTGCTCCCACATTATCAACCCCAGACATATAAATAGATCTAACAGAGAGACATTTCTCCTGGGACCATAGAAGAATCTGATGCGCCAGTCTAGAAAGAGGGCCTGATTTCAGGCCTCTTTGGCGGTTAATATAAGAGACCACTGACATATTGTCAGTCCTAATTAGAATATGATGGCTTCTGAGGTCAGAGGAAGTGCCTCAGGGCAAAGAATACGGCCAACATCTCCAAGCGATTAATATGTCATGAGAGATGATGGTCCTTCCAAGTACCTCGGGTGTAACAGTCCTCCATAACCGCACCCCAGCCTGTGCGGGACACATCTGCAGTAGAAGTTTTTCTCTGACATGGTCCCTTGAGACAGGAACCACATGACAAGAGCACGAAGGCATCTGCGCGTAACTCTGATCATGCGAAAGGGGTTTCCCAGCGGAGAAACTCCATGGTCCTGAGCCAAAACTGTAAGGTGCTCATGCAGAGCAGACCAAAAGGAATTACGATGGAAGCTGCAGCCATGAGGCCCAAAAACTTTTTGAAAGTGTTTGACAGTGATGGCCTAGCCTAACCTAATACTCTTTATTGTGGTTAAAATAGTATTTATACGAACAGGAGACAATTGTGCTCCCACTCTACTCCCAGGAACATAGTCCTCTGAAGAGGAGTTAAAGAACTTTTCTTCACATTGGGTTTCAACCCAAGCACCTCAGATGATCTCAATGTTGAGTTGCCAGTTCTTCTGACTGAGCCAGAATGAGCCAGTCATCTGATTTAGAATACGGATCCCCTGAAGTCTCAATGGAGCAAGGGCAGCATCCATACATTTAGTAAAGGTCACGGGGAGATAAGGCTAGGCCGAAAGGAAGAACCGTATATTGAAAAGCTTTTCCCCCAAAAGCGAATCTCTGAGACTTCCTGTGATGGAGTTAGAAGGGAACGAGGAGTTAAAGGGATAGTTCACTTTGAAATAATTTTTTGATATGTTTTAGCTTTCCTCAAGGGCATCCAAGATATAGGTCTTTGTTTCCACAGTATTTTCAATTTTGATTTTTTTAGGTCAAACCGTTCTTGTCTGTCAGTCATATAATGGATGTTTATGGGGTCCACCCTGGGTCCACCTCAAAGAGCATATTCTAGTAATGCAGTAGGCTAAATTATTTACAGCAGCGGTAATGGACAATTCCGCTTCCCACCTGATGAGCTTAGAATTATAAGGTTCTATCTCCGTTTAGGGTCAGTTCTGAGATATTGAGCATCAAAGTTTTTACATCCCACCTGGCAAAACTGTTATGTAGTTTAATCTTCTATTATAGCTTTATCTATTAATCTTTTTTTTTTACAAAAATAACACCACACAGGCATTAATAAACACCTAATGGATCAGATTATGTCAAAAACTCAATTTCGACCAAAAGTGGAGATAGAACCTTATAATTCTAAGCTCACGAGTACTGTTGGGCGACCGCAGAGGAAAAATTCCTTGGGGTTGCTTTAAGTTTTGGTTTGGGTAGGATTAAGAGATGTAGAATATGGTCATGCAGAATATGGTATTAATATATGCTAATAAAACAGCCAATATACCAGTAATATGCATGCTAATAGTGAGAATGTGAATTTAAACTAAAGTGTACCATAATTATAGATTCAAAGGTTAAAATGTTGTTTTGGACTCCATTGAACTTCATTGCATGGACATATATATATATATATATATATATATTTTTTTTTTTTTTTTTTTATTTTTTCAGAATGTCTTCTTTTGTGTTCCACAGAAGATATAATCCTTCAGGTTTGGAACAAATGATGAGTAAATTATACCAAAATTTCAGCAATGGTAAAACATCGATAATGCCATAATGAAAGGAGTCGATGCTGATGGTGTTTAAATCTAGTATGTGGATTTGGATTTAAATTTGGCATGTGAACAGTTACTGACCTCCATGCACTTCCCTTGCTCTGACATAAACTCAGCTGAACACCCGCTCGTATGCATGTCTAATGCTCCGATTTTGTATTCACAGCCCATTGCTTATTTTACCCCCATTACTCTGCATGTCAGAAGCAGTTTAGTACTGGTGCAGGTGTTTGCGAAGGGCTAGATTTACCCAGGATGCTCGCTGAATGAGGAAGCGGAGGAGTTTCACCTTGATAGGTATTTCGTTTCATCAGACAGTTTTGGCTGCAGCTCGAGAGAGATGGATAATTATGGCATGCCTTAAGGGCAATACATAGAACTCACTTTCATACTACAGTAAGTATATGTATATATATGTCACCATGATTTTGCCAAAGAAAGACATGGTCCTAGATCATATTTTGTCATTTCATATATATATATATATATATATATATAGCAGGGCAGTATACTACATAATGCATTTGAGGCAAATATAACACCTTCAAGAGACACCATGCAGCATTTGATGTTTTTTACTACTCTTTCCATGTGGACAGCGTAGAACATAACATAACATGAATGACTGTGTTGAGGGATGTATTTATCAGCATGCTCTTTTTTTCCATCTGAAGTTTCATTACGTTTTAATATTCTCAGGCTTGTTATCTGTTGGAGTCACTGATGAGTGACTTAGGCTACCTTTTTTTCCTTGTGGCAAAATAGAACTTAAAAAAGAGCTATGGACTGTGTGCAGCAAACAAATTATTCAATGTTCACGCCTCAGCTGTATTACTGCAATTAACACCTCTATTCTGCCTATTCACCAGATGATTAACATATGCAAAAACACTGCTGTATATTGTACCCTTTACACATGCTTCTAAACCCAGGAGCATAAAAATGTAAAATAAAAACAAAAACACAAACCAGTCAAATTAATTTAGTGGCAAATATTAGATCAAACTGCTTACAGCACAAATTGTGACCGTTCTCAAATGTGAGCCACTACCTTGGGGTTCCCGCAAAGTACAAAATTGCCAGCATAATTTCCATTGACTTTTTATATAAATGATTTATATCAGGTAAAATATTTATATAAGGTAACACTGGTACAATAGCTATTTTTTTTTTCAGGTCTGCCCAGAAGTTGATATTTTAATTTGTCGTGTCAACATTTTCACCACAAAAATAAAAACGTATAAAAAAACTTAAATAAAAGCTGTATGTTTTTATGTATTTTTTTTTACATTTATATTTATACATATTTATTTTTTTACATTTAACATCTTTACCAAAAAATACAAATGTATTTTATTTATTATATATATATTTTTTATTGATCCTAATTGAATACTATTTTAGCTTATGATAGCCAACCTAATGTTTAAGTCAGCAGAATTTACAACAAAAATATTCACACTCTAGAAAGCTAAATGTTTTACGTTTGCAATACACAGTCACAAATATATGATACAGTAAAAGCCTACAGCACTGATCAGATAGAGAATCAGCAATCAGGCCAGCCAAAAATAAATAATTTTTGGCCAGCCAAAAATAAATAATAACTAAATCACAAAAAAAACAAAAAACAAATAATTAACAAGTTTCAAACACTCTCTCATTGTTATATTATGTCCAGGCCAGTCAGACCTTTTAAATAAACATTATATACGGTAAATATACATTGTAATTTCATTTTATGCCACTAATTACACATCATAGTGGGATTTTATTTATTTTTATTACACATAGACTCTGTAAATGCTTTTTCTGTAAAGCTGCTTTATAACGATTTTTATTGTGAAGAGCTTTACAAATAAATGTGAATAGAATTGAATTTATGAGACATTTGAAATGATCCTACAATGTCCTCTTATAAGTGTTTGGTGGTTGTGAACTGTCAGGTGCAGGTTGATATTTTACCTAGCGTTTATAAAGATCAGACAAAATGAAGAAGAAGAAAGGCAGAGAGGATTATTGGAACAGCACTTTAGAGATTAAGAGAATCCTTGCGCTGGCCTTTGGATGTAATGACACTGCTGCCGTCAATCCAGATTGACTTCATTTTGCTAATCATTCCTATGGTTAATGAGGCCTTGACATTTGATTGGAGTTTGCCCTTTGTGCTGAAATATAATTCGACATGCATGGATGTATGTAAGTTTCCATTCAGGGAGTCGTAAAACTATTCTCGCTTGTATATTACTCACTATGAATCTAATTTTATGGGAGTCTTTATTGTTAATATCCTTTGCAGCTAATATAGTCTATGGCATGCTAAAGTGCTAAACTTGTGTGAAGATTAATAACTTCACAGTAGTGTAGAATTAAGGGATTAAAACATCTTTTTCTGCAAATCATCAAACGGGTGTCATGCTACTGTCTTTTATTATGTCTGCCACGGATACACGCTCTTGTGTAAACTTAATTTTGCATTAAACTTTTACCCACTTTGCGAGCTTTAACAGATCTCAACGCACGGCATACACAGCTAGAGTCAAGCCAATTTGTAGAAAGTGTCAAGACATTCCCCCCTTTGCACAGATTTATGGAACACAATAGTCAATCTGCCAGAGGACTTTGCATTGAATGGATGACTAGTCTAATACTGTGCAATACCAAACAGACAGGATAGATTGCTGCCTAATGGCATACATGAGAGCTAATGCCAATCATCATCTTTCTAGGACAGAGACTAGAATAATCTCCCCAGCATACACAAATACAGCTGACACATACTGAGGCTAACAAATGTAGGCTACATGTAATGCCAAGGACATGATATCTAGTCTAGATTATGCAAAGGAGCCAAAAATGATAAGTGTAACACTAGAAGTGCATAAAAACCCTGTTGCTGCCCCTAAATGTGCCCAGTCCAACACTAAAAAGGCAACATTTACACATAAATAAATAAATAAATAAATAAATAAAACAGGGGTAGAGCTAAACTCTGCAGGAGAGATGCTCTCAATGACCGAACTGGTATAACCCACCGTTCAAAACAGTTTGTTTTTTTTCATAAGAAATTGCTTTTTTTTTTTTTTTTAGAAAATTGATCAAAAGTGGCAGACTTTTACATTGATGCAAAAATATTTTTTTAAATAAATGCTGTTTTTTTTTTAAATAAATGCTTTTTAACTTAAAAATGAACTTAAAATTCGATAAAAACGAATCATCAAAGTATAAAAAGCATCAAGGTTTCTGCTTTTAGGAGATTTAGAAAAATTATTTTAGAAAATTAAGGAGCACAACTGTTTTAACATTGATCCCAATCAGAAATGTTTCTTGAACAGCAAATCAGATTGATTTCATGTGACACTGAAAATAATGATGCTGAAAATTCAGCTTTCTATGATTTTAATTAAAGAAATGCAGCTTTGACAAGTATAAGAGACATCTTTCAAAAATATGAAATTGTAGTATTTATAGAAAATATATAATTTAATTATTACATAATAATTTATATTTTAAAATATATTTATATTTTACAGATCAGCATGGAAGAACAGTATTTTTATGATGTCATCACCAGTTCCTTTTCCTATTATTCCGATTCTTTATGTTATAAGCGGCCAATTAATTTTATATTTAATCTCAATTTACATTCAGACCCATTCAAAAACACATAAAAAAATAAAATAAAAAAAACACACCACAGACACCACATTCCCATTAGCCTAATAACCAAAATGACCAAATTACAACACCAGAACATTGTGTTATTTTTCCCTATTTGCTTATTTTCCATAATTATACGAGCGATGCGAGCGATTATAGCAGCGATGGTGTTTCACACCAACTTAAAATTTGAAGCCAATATTTTCACACACACACAAAAAAAAAGCTAGCGAGCTGCACACTCTTGGCCCTTCGTCAATTCAACCACCTTCTTTGCTGTAAATAGGCAGTTGTGTGCCTGGTTACAGTTTCGTGAGTATTTTCCACCCGCAGTTTTTCAAAGAAACCACACAGTGTTTTTGATGCATTGCATTATGGTTTGTGATCCAAGAACCTCTGTGCCATGTTCATGAATGACCTTTAACCACCTCTGTTTCACCAAAAGCTGATTAAATATCTTACACTGATTAGAAACAAAAGTTGCATGAAAAAAAAAAAGTATAACAGTTGCCATTCAGATTTATGTCCTACCTGGTGTGTCCCCAAAAGGTTTCGGTGGTTTGGCAGTCACTCTGGAGTTGCTTGGCTGTGTGGTGCTATGCCTCTTGGGATGCACGGTTGTAATCACCGCATACGTCCTTTGGGGGCTCCGTGTGGTAGTGCTAGTTATGGTAACTGTGGTGGTGGAGGGGGCTAAAGAGGTGACGGTGGTGTTCGGGGTCACTTTCGCCTCCTCCTCAATCACCTCGTCGGCCCCTGTAGGGCCCCAGTCAATAAATCCTGCCACTGTTGTGGTCCTCCCTTCCCAGGGAATCATAGCCGTCCCCCTTCAGCTGCCTCCGTGAGCGAGATAAATGCAGATTTAAATCAGGATTTACTCCCCTCCGGTCGTGCAACCAACTTCCCTTTGTCAGAGGGGGTTCATTTACACTCCAAACAAACGTTGTCCTTTCGAAGAGACCGGCGGTTTTCCGCCCCACGGTTTGGTGCCCCCTAGCTCCCCGTGGTTACCTAGTGATGGCAAGGGAGGGGGAACGCCGTGAAGCAGACACCCAGAGTCCTCAACTGCTGGCCGTTGAGCGTGTCCCGGGTGGGCGGAGGGTGCGGCTGCCGGCGGGGCACTGATCTGGGCAGTAGTTTGAGTGTAAGCCCTTGGCCCGCTGGTGTACAAAGAGACAAATCCATTGTGAAATGTACAAGGATGAAGAGGATCCACATTCTACATCCCAGCATTCCTCCAGGTCTCCAGGCAACCATGGAACTGGAGAGCAGAAAAAAGGAGAGGAAATCAGCCACATTGTTTAATCTCAAAGCGCGTAATTTCTGCATCACAGAAAGAGTTTGCATGCCCGACACAATTTACACAACGTCTTTACCTTAAAGACTCTCTTATTAGATCTCAGGACTGACTACAGTAGAATTGGGCGTTCGGCACTCTTTGTAATGTCCTTATTTCCAACACCATTTTCCAGTCTAGTGATTTTTGCTCTAGGCTTCGTTCTGCTCTGTGACTCACTAAGTTTTCATAAATTGAACTCCAATATTAATTAGATGTGTGATTGTCCTTTAACAGCTAGATGCTAAAAGCAGACTTCAATGTTGTTTTCAAAGACATTTACTTTCAAAGTATTAACCCTCACACTCTTTAATTACTTGGCTTCGTAAACAATTTTTCTTGCAGCTGAATTGGTCTCATGGCACTAGCAAGATCAAGGTCATGGGTTTAAACGTATTGAAAAAATGTATTGCTTGAATGCATGGTATTTTGCTTTGGCTAAAAGTGTGCTAAATGTTTGGTATATTTCAGTGATCTAATGATGAACCACAGACTTATTCAATATAAGCATAGCTATAAAATGTATAAAAATAAATGTGTGAAACCAATTTATATTATATTGAGATTTAAAAAAAGAACAAATTTAAAAAATACAATTAATTATATTATATATTTATATAACTTCCCTACAAACTATATCCAAATATTTTGTTTATAAATGCTGTCAAGTTAAATAAAAAAAGCAGCAATTAATCTCATGATTTTTAGTTTTTTAAAAGCAGAATGAACTAGTAATATGATCAAATTGGTGGTTGTAAAAATAAATAAATAATTTCACATTTCATTGTTATGAGAGCTATTAAAAAGCATTTTGTAAAATTTCTCTCAACATTATACATGGACACACTTGCACCCCCTTGTGGCCCCTTGAGGATCCCTGAAACCAGTTTAAAAACAACACTCTTCAAACCATAAAATGTCCCATTGCCACAGCGATTCTACCTCTATGATTTGTTTTAGCTGGACTTCAACTTGAAGGGTGCTGTTTGTTTGGTTTTTAATTCCAGAACCCTCAGCCCGTCTAGAGTCTCTATTGATCCAAACAGAAAGAGACTTCATCAAGGCATTTCTGTAATCTCTCCTGTCCTTCCACTATTGGTCACGGTCAAAGGCTAATTTAGAGGGATTAAAGAGCCCACACCTAGGCCTACTATTAATGGCTTTTGCTGTTGATTTGAGTCCAGAGGTGATGGATTTCTATTGAGTTGTCTGACCTATTGGTGAATCAGCCTATCTGAACCAACAAGTCAAAACAAGTGTAATATTTGAAAATCATACATCTGAAAATGACTAAAAGAGCAAATAAAACCACCATTACAAAGAGGAATAAATTCCCCTTTATCTAAAGAACTCTTTAATGTACCTGTCCTTAAGAGTATGCTTGGCATGCTGCTTCATCTGTTCATGATAAAGATGGATTCTTCAAGCACACTATGAGAGGGCCCTTGCTCTTCATTTTCCCTCTTCTAGCCTCTCTTTACATTTTTCTCCGTAGCTATTCAGACAAAAAAAAGAGGTACTTGTGGTATCTGGTCTGACTGAACTGGGTCAGAACCTTGGGTTAGCCACTCAACCGAGATTTTACCCCTCTAATAAGGTCCTTCAATCCCATTGGACTTCGCCCCCAAGGGGCCTGACTCACACTCCCAGTGCTAATGTGTTCCATTAAAATGTAATTCCTGTCAGGAAAATCATTGTATTTACTAAAGGAGACGTAGACGGAACCAATGTTGTGCTATTAATGATCACCCGTCCGCTGGTTGATGCAATTGGGTGGCTACATTGTGAATTCAAGGAGGCTGCTGTGATATTAATGAGGGCCAAATTAAGGGTAACACACAAGACAGGGTGTGAATTAGAGTGAGAAACACTGAGGACATTTTTTCAGTGAACAACCCCTCCCTGCTCTTTACTTATAACGCATCAGCTACCGATTTGGGGTCAGTTTAGCATTGTGCAACCCATTTAGATTCTTCCATTGTTATTCATCACGTCAGCCACAAAGCAAAGGTCTTGTTTTTATTTCGATTACCCAATTTGAATTTCCAGACTACAAACACACATTCAGGATCCAAAATGGGCTTTTTGCCACACTCACCAATTAAGACGACATGGGGAAACCTCTTCCCATTACTTGCCATTCATATGAATATTCATATGAAGATATGTGGCCCCAACAACTGATTTAATTGCATTAAGCTTAACCCAAGTAATGTAAAGGTTCTTAATAAAATGACCAGCCACTTTGTTTTATTTATTCACCAAACTTGCATTCTGAGCAGTTTTGCTGATAACTGCTGATAACTGATAACAAAAGTAAAAAACTACGACTATGAATAAAGTAGATAAATAAAGAATTTCCCCTTTTGAATATTCATTAGGTTAATGTTCCCTATGTTTGCAAGTGTGCATAAGATTTGTGCTTAGTTGCTTAGATTTAACAGCAGCACAAATATAGACTCACTGGGAATATATAATTTCTTTTCTCATCCATATTCATGATAATGGGGGGAAATTTATAATTTACTTAATAAATGAAAATGCTAAAAGAACACATTTCCTGACACAAGCAAGTTAACAGAAGTAGCTTGGGAGTTCCTAAAAAGTTAAATGGAAGAGATCTGAAAAAGCCTGAAAGATTATAAGACCATCTTCTTTTAAATCTCACTCTGTTAAAGGGAATAACATTCAAAACACTGACTGAGCTGATTATGAGTTTGACCAAAGTCCTTTTAGGCCATCTTTGTAACACCCGAGACAGCTGCTTCCAGTCAGATATGCTAAACAGACTCCAGCTCTGTGTGGAAAGCCTGAAATCTCCAAAACTAATGCCAAGCTCATATCTCAATAGCATTTAACAAATCACCAATAAAACCTGCCAAAATAATATGAGAAATGCAATATTTTTAGACCAAATCAGGCTAAAAACATATTCAACGCCAAAAGGAAACTTTTTCCTGATCAGCATTTGTCTTCTTTTTCTAGTAACATTATCTAAACATCGTAAAACAGATACATTTAATGAAAGCAAAATTGTTAGATAGAGATTTTCATAGAATATGTATTTATTCATTATTTATATTGCAAATAGTTTTTATGCATAAATTAAACATAATTAAGTGGTTTCTTAAATATTTAGCCAGTGTAAGAAACACTATGCCTAAGAAAAACTATGGAAGCTTGTTTCTGCAAAGGATTGCGTGATATAAACTCACAATTCTGACTTTTTTACAGACTTGTGTGATATAAACAGTTTATTTTTGCAACTTTTTATCTCAGAATAGTTAACTTCTTTTCTCAGAAGTGCGTGATATAAACTCAGCGTAATAAGCTTCCTTACCAAACTTCATGCAAGACACTTTTTCAGAATGTCTTAAAGCTACACTGTGTGATTTTTACCCCATCTGTAGCGGTGAAAAGGTATATGACCATCCAGTGAATATTAGTTTCTGTTCCTCTCAATTCTGATTTCGTTTTAACGCCTATGGTGGCCAATGTAGTCCAAGATTAACATGGCTTCCAGTTTGTCCTCGAGTGTTAACTCAAACGTAAACGCAAAAGGCGAATTTTCAATGGCATATTATTCACTCAAGAGAATACTTTATCACTTGAATGAAGTAAATATACATTAATGAGCACATATATTTTTGAAAGAACTAAGTGTTTTTAGCTTAGAATAAACTAAAAGAGTTACACAGTGTAGCTTTAATAAAAAATACTGATCCAAAATAAAAAAAGATTCTATTATTATTATGGCCTGGCTCCTCCTCTTCAAATTGTCTGTGGCTTCACTTATTCTTAACGCAATCTGGAATTTCAGATGCAATTGTTCCTAGAACTCGGAAACTAAAGGTTACAGACACTTAGTTTGATAATGCAACAAATGATGGGGAATGATACAATAAAAATGGTTAACCATTACACAGAGAAGAAAGAACACTCTTTTGACAACTTGAACTTTCCCTCTCATCATCCCTTCCTCTCTCACATTTCTCTGTTCTTCTCTACATTAACATGTGGATTCATTGTGTTGCTCAGTCAGCTCTAATTAGCATTGCAGGGTGAAACTGGTCATATATGACTCCCTCTTATAGACAGTCATTTACTGCCCCTCTGGGGACTAGATGTCAAACCCCCGCCATGACTAACACATCACACAGTACTTTTACAACCAGCAAATAATACTGACAGCTTTTTAAGTAATACATCATAGCACAAGGTTGGCAGATTCCTTATGTGTCAGTTCTGTAACGACAGTAGCACTCAATCTGCATGAAGTTTGTGTGAAACCTGATCATGTTCTCCAGTATGATTTGAAAAGAGCATCTTGGCCTTCAATGGAATAAAGAACATCTGACCATCAGTGATTCACATGATCAATTCCACAAATCTGACAACCAAGAAAACTGTGCAAAAAGTTCATACTTTTCAAAAATTGTTGAGGATAATACCCAGTCAAAAAAAAAGAAAGAAAAAAAGTGAAAGCCTAATTTTCATTGTGGTCCTCTTATGTTTACAAAAGGGAAAAACAGATCATATGGAGAGAAAAACACCATCAAGTTCAGCAACTCACAATGCCTCACCTTTAAATGAATGAAAAACAAACAGTTTAGGTTTGGTTTAGGCTTAGTTGCTTGTAATTATGCATAATTTACTGTTATTAATATAGTACAGATGTGTGACAGGCACACTGTAAAATAAAGTGTTATAAAAATGCTAAAAATCCTCAAACTTTTTATTTTCTAGGTCTTTTCCAGGTTTAAATGAAATTTCTAACTCTAATTGTCAACGTGAGACCACATGTTTTAAAAAAAGGAATATCAAAACATACACATGCAAAGCCTTTTATATCCAGAGGGATTATGGTAAGCACTGTCCCAGGTTATTATTAATGAGTTCAGACGTTTGGTATAAGCATATGGTATGGCCAGTGGAAAATACAGGAACATCCAGTACCAGTTACTCAGCTGTGTTCAGATCGGATGAGTGAATGTCTTCACACTAGACAATCAAGTGCTGTGAACTCATTTGTTCCATTACGAATCATCACACATACTCTCTCCAGACACAAAAAAACGCAACTTGAGAAACCAGACTTGAATGGTTTCTGATGGCAAGCCAAATGCTCACTGACATATGACTCATGGTCCGAATTTTTCAGCTAAATTACACTTCAGAGAAGTGTTGCAAATAAATATGGATTCCATGCCTGTATTTTGGATAAGCAGGCAGCTTAAATATGAGTCAGTCTGATCCTCATACAGCCGAATGAATCCTTGGATCAGTCAGTTGGTTTATACTAAGCAGAGTGGAAATAACAGAAATGTACGTAATTGAACAGGTAGAATTATCTGTATTTACACATATTACTAATCTATTTTATAAGATAACCCAGGGTAGTCTGAAAGCATCAAATGGGCTAATATTTACTTCCAATGACATTTTATATTGTTGTCTGAGGTCAACTTATGACGTTCGCTTGGTTTTTACATTAAAATTTTCAAAATGAATAAGTAATAGGCTATTTTCTACCCTAGCTTTGAGCCTAGCTCAAAAACGCTTCAGATTTTATGGGCGTCTCGCATTGAAAAGTTGGAAGTAAACACCCACCTGAGTGGTTAACAGTTTTGAGTTAACATATTATAATGAGTTTCACTCTCGATCCAGTTTGTCATCACGAGGTAGGCCTATGTTATTTAGCTATGCGTGTAATGCACGAGTCGATGGGCGGTAGGCTAAGCCGGACGTGTCTGAAGTAGGCGTTGATCTTTTGCGGGGGTGGTGTTTTATCCTCTTTGACGTCATAGTTCCCCACTTTGAAAAATGAGTTCGATTTTGCTGAGCCTAGTGTCAATAAAAGCTTTTATTGGACTAACAAGGACATTTTCAGTTCTGAAACTTACAGGATATTCTTATAATATGATGACCTCTTAGATGTCAAAAGCTATGCGTGTAATGCACGAAGTCGGTGGGCGGGGCTAAACCGGACGTGTTCGAAGTAGGCGTTGATCTTCTGTGGGGGTGGTGTTTTATCCTCTTTGACGTCATAGTTCCCCACTTTGAAAAACGAGTCGTTTGCTGAGCCTGGTGTCAATAAAAGCTTTTATTGGACTAACAAGGACGTTTTCAGTTCTGAAACTTACAGGATATTCTTATAATATGATAACCTCTTAGGTATCAAAAGCTCAAGGAAAATTTGATTTCTCAGTTTATCACCCCTTGAAGTGTGGCCATGCATTTTTGCATGATGGTGTTAAGAAGGATACCTCTCATTTTGGCAGATTTATAGATGAAATTCACACAATGGACAATTCTTGGGGTTTTTTTATGGAATACTTGTGCTCTCATAATCTTTAATCAAAATACCTTCCCTTTCATTTGTAACAACAACCTGTCTCTACATAAGAGAACGCAGCAATAGAAACCACAATGATCCAATGATCCAATCAATTCCCGATGGACAAAATCAAGTCCTGGCCTACATTTGTTAGCCGTTTAACTCAGATATACAGTAAGTCACAATAGGGAAGAATGACTACCACAACTTACATTTCATTGCCAACTTTAATTGCTATGTTTCCATCCAAAGTTGCAAATTTGTGCAAAATTGTATTTTTATAATTACAATTCTTTGTAAATTGTAATTTGTGTAAATAAAGCACCGTTTCTATCCAGTGAGCCAAAGAGAACAAAATGTCACTTCTGATAAACTGGCGCTAAATATCACTAAGAAAAATGGTAGTTGCTGCAGTATAGAAGTCACTGTATAGCAATTTCGTATATAACAATTTACTCGCCCCTTGGTGCACGCAGACGAAATGCAAGAGGGAATGCGCGTGACGTCACCATCCTGGTCACGTGCCTGCAGTTTCTCACAGTGAGTGGCAAAAAGACTGAGCGGCTGTATATGTGTTCAGCGTGAATGCCGCAAAAAACAAACAAAACACATATAAAGTGGGAAAGAGCTGTCGATTGACTGTACAACTGATCTGACAAAAATCGGAGGTATATTTTTACAGACTGCGATAGAAAGAGGAGCAAATGGATCGCTGCAATTCACAGAAACAACTGGACTCCAGTCAGCGAAAGGTGGATCTGCAGTTTTCATTTTGTGTCAATATGCTGAATTTAGCTGTAAAACCATACCCATATATTTTGTATTGTTATATATATTAACAACTCATCAATTAAATATTTATCATTGCATATTCTGCATTATTGGATGTTTCTTAATAAACACTGACCAAAAAAACAAAAAAACTATAAAGTTTTATGGCTGGACAATATGATGATATATAGGCAATATATAACACTGATATAAGTAATCACCCAGATTTAGACCTACCTATATTGTATTTATATAAAGCGTTCACAGGCAAATTTGCTTTATGTTTACCGTCTATATTGCTTTTATTTTCCCCGGCGTCGAAATCAGGCAAACATAAATGTCAGGCAACACGATTCCTAGCAGCATGTCAATATCCATGGATCACTGAATCTTTAGTAAGTTGTAAGGAACACTATATTGAGTCCACCATTTAGTTTAAATTGATAAAATTGTTCGTTTTAGTCGCATTTTCGCAGTTTACCCTATTTAATCCAGTCACGCAGCAGATGTTTTTGCCACTCAGTCAGGAGGGGGGTTGTTCCGGCGGGAAGTGAAGTCAATGCATTCCCTCTATAAAGTTATCTAGCTTTCTGAGGAGGATGCCTGTTGTTTGGGAACACAAACAATCGTGTAGAAGTTCTGCAAGGTAATTATACCAAACCACTTTGACAACAGACTTTGCTCAGGCATTGAAAAATGGCACTTTTTATGTGCATTTTCTTTGCGATTTTTTCCAACATTTTTATGCGCTATACCAAATACGCATAAAAAATAGGTGGATGTAAACATAATTATAATCAAACCTTGACAAGCAGGAAATATAAGCTGAGAATGTAGCTCACTTCAAATGCACAACAAAGTTAACGTGAATACCAATTAGACCGCACTGCAAAAACATACTATCTTTGGACACAACTGCACTTGTCTTTCATATATGGTTCATGTTACTTATTATGAGACTGGCAGTAATGAACAGGCAGCTGTTGCCCTCACACTGGCCCATTAGCACATGAGCGTATAGGTAGCGCCGCATCAGAATATGCTTCCTGCTGGACTACTGGGATATAAATGACGGTTTCACATGCTCTGATCTGTGTGCGTGTGTGTGCGTGTGTGAACCACTGGAGAGCTCAGCTGTGTGAGTGTTTGTGTTGTGACTGTGGGGGAGTATCTCCAACAGCCTTGCACTGACATTTCATATCCCTGACACAATGATGACAGAACATGACTCCCTCTTCACACATACACCCTCTCAACACACATATACACACACACACACGTGCACAAATACAATGCCTCAGAGAGAGAAGGAAGTCTTAAGGCTTGTAATGATAATAAAATGTTAGTATGCCAATCAATGCCAATGAAACTTAACAGATTCTCTAAACATTAGCTTGAAACCACAGCAAAAACTAAATGCTGCTGGAAAAACTAAATGCTACCCTTTATATAAAAAAGTAATTTAAATATTTTAAAAATTATTATTAGTATTAAAGTAGGTATTATTAGTATTATATGTATTAATGTAGGCATACACACAATGTTTCCAAGCCTCAATTTTTTGATAAATTACTGTTACCACTGATCAATGAACACAAACATTGTATATACTGTATCTGAGCTGGACATAAGTGCTTATTTGTCTGGCTTTGAAATGACCAGTGGAAAGCTGTTCAGAAAGTATCTTTAGCAACTCATACGAATATAGAAGCGTCAGAACAGAAGCAGAGTGGAAGACATGACAGGGGTGTCTGCGTATGTGAGTGTGTGTAATGAGGCTTAGCCAAGGAAAAGGACAAATCCCTGCTCTCTCATTGGGAAGATGTAACGTCATTGCAAAGCCCTCCATTTATCGCTGTAGGAAATATTTCACACATTAATGTGCTGACAGGTCTTAAGTAGTACAGCAAATCAGTGAGATTATCTTCCCAGTTTTTCAAAAAGACATGCCTGAGCACTTAGTGTAAAGATGTTATTTCTCCAAACAGATTTATGAATCAGCGAAAAAAAAAAAAAAAAGTGCCATACCTGCAGAAATAAGACATAAAAGCCCCAAGAAAGTGCACTGGGATTACACTGAACAACATTTTCTTGAGTTGTTTCAGATACAGTTAGACAGCTGGTGCTGTCTGGAGCTGAGACTCGAATCAAATGAGCAGCAGGTCTCTCTTCAGCACATTGGACAGCGCCTCAGCTTCTGGCTGCCAGTCACAACTGCACAACATTGGCAAAAATGTCAAGGCAAAGGCATAGGTGGGCAGAGAGTAGAGAGAAAGCTCATTTGTTGTTTTTTTGTTTGTTTACTGTCAGTAAATTGGTTGTGACTGGTGGTTGCTTCACAATGAGACTTTCTAGAAGCCTCAACCTCTCTGCTCCTCTGAATGAGCGGTCAAACCTCCACTTGATCATCACAACCTTTAAGAAACAGCTGTAGGCACTTCATATACTTCCTATAAAAACTACTGGTGGTATGGCTTTTTGTTCTGGTTGAAAGCTATCTTCACATTCTGATAGCAATCAACAATATGAAAGTGGTATATATATATGTATATATATATATATATATATATATATATATATATACATATATATATATTATATATATATATATTTATCACTTCTACCGGTCAAAAGTTTTAGATCTGGTAAGATTTTTTTATGTTTTTAAAAGAAGTCTCTTCTGCTCACCAAGGCTGCAATTATTTAATAAAAAAAACAGTAATATTGTGAAATATTATTACAATTTGAAACAGCGGCAAAAAGTGTAATTTATTCCTGTGATCAAAGCTGAATTTACAGCATCATTACTCCAGTCTTCAGTGTCACATGATCCTACAGAAATTATTATAATATGATGCTCAAGAAACATTTATGATTATTATCCATGTTAAAAACAGTTTTTTACATTTTAATTTCAGGATTCTTTGATGAATAGAAAGTTCAAAGTTCAAAAGAACAGAATTGATCTGAAATGGAAAGCTTTTGTAACATTAATCACTACCATTCAAAAGTTTGGGGTCAGTAAGAGTTTATTTTTATTTTTGGGGAAAGAAATTGGAAAATACTTTTATTCATCAAGGATGAGTTAAATTGATCAAAAGTTACAGTAAAGACATTTATAATGTTAGAAGATTATATTTTAAATAAATGCTGTTCTTTTTCTGTTTGATGCTGTTTGAACTTTCTATTCATCATAGAATTTTGGGGAAAAAATGGTACGCGACTGTTTTCAACATTGAAAATAATAATTGATGTTTTTTGAGCATAAAATCAGCATATTAGAATAATTTCTGAAGGATCATCATGTGACACTGAAAACTGATGTGTAATCAGCAACAGTAATGATGTTGAAAATTCAGCTTTCAAATTACATTTTAAAATATATTAAAATAGAAAACAGTCATTTTAAATTGTCATAATATTTCACAATATTATTGTTTGTCATTTTTTTCATAAATTAAAGCAGCCTTGGTGAGCAGAAGAGACTTAATTTAAAAACATCCAAAATCTAAAACTTTTGACCTATATATATATATATATATATATATATATATATACACATATATATATATATATATATATATATGTGTGTGTGTGTGTGTGTGTATGTATATATATATATATATATATATATATATATATATATATATATATATATATATATTTGTAAATTAAATTAAATCGACCCGTGAAATTCGTGTCAATGCCCATTATTATCAATATAGTGCTGAAGATGCCAAGAAGAAAACTTAAAAATAAGTAAAGATGGAGGTGATTTTGAAAACGCGCACGCCTAATATGGACACCCCTAATCCATGAACACCCCTAATCCATCATGTGTCCATACAGTGTTAGGGATTTCTGAATAAGTATCATGGGCTTGTGGCTTAAGCATACTGTAAGTGTGAGTGAGCATGTTGAAATGATGAAGATCCTCCAAACACTCAGCACTGTACACACATACCCAGCAGCACATGCACATAGTAAATGTGTGCCAGAACACACACAACACACACACAGACACTTCCTGTCCATTCAGCCCATCTTTCCTGGGTTGTATAGTGAGTATCTCCCTGAGCAAGTCTCCATGCTGCTTTTCACACACCTAAAATAGAACTCAGCAGATACAAGAAGCCTTTCATTTGCATTGCGTTAGAAGAACAAGCTCATGAATAGCTCCATGAGGGTCCTTTTGCTCTCTCTCTCTCTCTCTTTCTCTCTCACTCCCCTCACGCATTTCTTGCACCGGGGGCAACTCTTCGTGATCAAACATCCCTATTCATCTGACTGGATTGAACTGCCTGAAAAGCCAGAAAGATAGATAGATAGACAGAAAGACTGAAACAGAGAGACAACAGCATCGACCATTCTTCTCTTCTCATCTGACAGTGATATTTGCCTTTTTCAAAAGCAGTCTGTTGGAAAACAGATAACTGATGACCTCCAGTGCATTGCGCTTTATCCCTCTCTTCTTTTATAGAAGGAGACTTTAAAGTTTGCTTTTAGCATCTCCCCTACACTTGGACAGGAATAATACCGACAACCTCCTCTCCAAAAAACAAATTGATGCAAAAAGACCAATAATAATAATGAAATAAATGTGTTTTCTGTGGATTCATCTAGTAAAACGGAATGGACAGCCCACACGCCCTCCGCTTACTCCGGATCACTGAGTACCTGTCTATAAAATAGGCCTCTTTAATGCTCAGTGGCTCAGCGTAATTCTAAATGACAAGCATCAACGTTGTTTTATTCTTGGTTCTAAACCACAGGCTATATATGCTCTATTAATAATCTATGCTTTCAGCTCGGCTGCACTGCGAGGTTGTGTCAAGCACAGGGCGTGGGAGCAAGACAGGGAAATGCTGCTGTCTCACCTGCACATGACCTCACCTGTAACCTGCCTGAGATGCCCACAGGCTTTTCTAAGGTTGGACGGACAGCAAGCCATGAGGGAGCATGAAATACAACTAGAAGAGGGGAACTGAGAAGATCTTTTTCCTGAACTTGTTGAAAAGCAGAGGAATGATGAAGCTTGATGCAACACTGTAAAAAAAATCTGTAGAAATTACAGTAAAACTGGCAGCTACTTGCCAGTAACTTAGGTTACACTTTATTTCGATAGTCACTTCAGACGTTCTACTAATTATAAGTAACTATTCAACAACATTACAAGTAACTCTCATTAGAGTATTAGTATATTATAATAGACTGTCAGTAGACTGTTAGGTCATGGGTAGGTGTTAGGCTTTGGGTTAGGAGAATACATTTACTTGTCAGTCGCCAAGTTACTTATGGTCAGTTGAATGTCTGTTAGGGGACCAACAAAATAAAGTGTTAGCAGATATTAAGCTGACAGTCTACTAATACAATAATGACAGTTAGTTGACATGTAGTTGAAAAGTTACTTAGAATATCTAAAGTGGACTATCGAAATAAAGTGTTACCTGTAACTTACTGTAGATTTAAATTGACGTTATTTTACTGGCAACAGTTTGTTCAAAGTTAAATGAACATTAAACATTAACAAGTCTTTGTCTTTACAGAATAAAACAAAAACAACAGCATCATGCACAGCATTCTGGGAACCAAAATCTGAAGGGAAAAAAAAGAAAAAGATTGATGAAGATTTCTGGTTCCCAGAATGCTTTGCATTAGATTGTTATTTTAGTTTGTATTCTATAAAGACAAAGACTTGTTAATGTTTAATGTTCATTTAACTTTGAACAAACTGTTGCCAGTAAATATACATCAATTTAAATCTACAGTAAGTTACTGGCAAACTGCTGCATAACTAGCAGCAATTTACGGGTATTTACAGGTACGTTTAACGCGTACGCGTGGTTCACGTCACTAATGACGATTGCCATGTGAATAGCTTGTGCAGCGTGTGGTCATATTAAAAATAATGAGCAAACACATGAGAAACTGTACCTCTCGTTGGTTTCATATGGATTACATAAACAGAGAATATATGTTTTCGATATGAATAACCAAATTTAAAAGTAGGCACTTTAAGTTTTCTAAGATATATCTCTCTCATGTCTGTGTGGCAAGTATTCACTGGTTTTCAGTTCATTTTTGTCACGTGTTTTAGAAAGAAATTTCACAGAGATTGAGAGGGCAGAAAGTGCACCCTGTTTTATTTTTTTTTACAAATAAAGTGTAAGTTTTGTCGTTATTGTGAATGTAGACAAACAAAACTATGATGCATTACTCGTTTCTGTATGCCAAAAGAGTTGTTTCCGTTGTTATGAGAAACAAATCCAGCAGGACGGAACGGCGTAATCAGTTGACCCCAGAAGATTAAATGATAAAATTTTACAATATTGAATAACTGTTTTTAGTGTATTTTGCCCAAATGAATGCGGCATTGGTAAGCATAAGAGACTTCAAAAACAAACAAAAGAAAAATCTTTTAAATAGTTATGTATTTTACTACATTTACTCTCAATGGCAACTTGTATATTTAAAGTTTTTGTCTTTCTTGTACTGCTAAAGACTTTTGGTTCTTGGTATCAAATGCTGGCCAAGACTCCAAAAGCTCTCAAATGGCCCCCGAGAGAAAAAAAGTGGGAGATAGCCGAGAAGGATTCGATACAGTAGATAAGAAACAATGACTTGTTCTTTTCACTGCCTTTAATAAGAGTTTATACCTTTAAGGCAAGAGTGGACCAGAAATAATAACGGTTGGAGAGAGGAGAGAGGTCAACGCTGCTGCATTTTAAAGCCTTAATGTCAGTTCTGGCTCAAGCCTCTGAGCAAAACGCCTGTCCACAGGAGCAAAAGGCAAATTATGAGCAGGGCTGGACTCCATTTTCTTCTGCACTATCTGTGCCAAGATTAATCCTGCCATTCTACTTCACGAGTCTCCCACCACACACATATGGAGCAGTAAAGAGTAAAGACAAGACACTAATTAAGTGGCAGCGAAGGAGAAGGAGGAGAGAGAGTTTCCCTGAAGCAGATCTGTGATGATGAGATTACTGACCTTACTGAACATAAAGGAAGATCAGTGTAGAGGGAGCCAGAGCGCTGCTGAGATGATGAATGTGGATGTGTGAGTGTGTGTGTGTGCCCTCATGCCACAATGTGATTTGATGGTCAAAGCAATTTACGACTCGGCATACCACAAAATTCATTAATCCATAGATTACACACAGAGGAGAGAGCATGCAACTCAGAAAAGTAATTCTGAACAATATTCACCCTCATTTTCTTATGTTACCTAAAATACTCTCTGGCTCTGACCTGCCTTTAAGAATATCCAAAAAGGACCTATTATGCTTTTGTTTACATTTTTTAACTTTCTTTAGTGTGTAATATTGCTGTTTGAATATAAAAAAAAATCTGCAAAGGATCTAACATGGTTATGGTAAGGGATGGGACATTTTCGAAACACGTTCAAAGCGGTTGACCAATCACAACTCACTGATCCAGTTGACCAATCAGAGCACATTGAGCTTTTCGGAAAGAAGGCCATCATAGAGACAGGAACTAAACAGAGACGTTTCTGACAGACTGGGAAGAAAGGTGCTGCAACAATATAAAACAAGGTGTTTTTTGAGCATCCACGCATGAAAACATTCTATAGACCCCGAAACAAAATCAGAAGACTTGCCATTAGCTGTCACTTAATGCCTTATTTATTTAGGTCAGAACAAAGTCCTTTTGAGACGAGCCATTTCATCTTTGAAACGCCTCTCAGGAATGCAAGTGCAGCTACTATCACTTTGAATGGGGAAACATCAAAAAATCTAATTTCATATTTGAAATCACACAATAACTGTCTCATAAATTTTGTTTCCAAATGCTCAGATCATGACAGAAAATGACGTTTTTCAGACTGGATGAAGCTAGTGGAAGCATGCGTCTTGACTGTTTCTATATGAACCGGAGCTTTTAATGGCAGCTGCAGTGACACAATGACTTAATCAATCAGCGATTGGCTCTTATTTAGGAGGAGGGACTTATTCCGCGATATTGAGCATTGCACTTTTCCCCATTCAAAACAATACGAGTGTGCCTAGTGTCAGAAGAAGAATGTAGAAGGGTTTTTTTTCAATAAATAATCTAATAATTACATAATGTAGATTTGAACTAGCTCAACTAATTAAAGGTTTTATTTTGTTGGCCAAGTGAAAATGAAATATTTACTGTATAGATTAAATTTGGCTATAATTAATAAATTAGGTAATATGGAATCATATATTAATATTATTAAAATTCCTATTGGGTTAAAACGTATCAAATTCATGCTAGTGCATCTAAAGCATTTTTGTGTATCATCCCAGAATCTGATAGATAAATGATTCATGTTGAGTATGCTGAATTGCATAACTGCAGGAAAATAAAACTGACTTGCATTCCAAAAACAGCAGGAACCCTGATGCACAATGTAACATCATGTTGCATACTTGCATACTGCTGAAGCATGCATCAAATATCAAAGCACTAAACTCTTTTTTTCAAACTCTTTTTGAAGATGGATATATGGAATGTTTACATTTACATTACATTTACATTTAGCTGACGCTTTTATCCAAAGCGACTTACAATTGCTATATATGTCAGAGGTCGCGCACCTCTGGAGCAACTCGGGGTTAAGTGTCTTGCTCAGGGACACATTGGTGTCTCACAGTGGATTCGAACCCAGGTCTCTCACACCAAAGGCATGTGTCTTATGCACTGCGCCATCACCACCCCATGTTCTTTGCTCTTCAAGCCACGTCCCAGACTTAATGATTAGTTGTCTAAGACTGAACTGAACACACTTGCAGACTGTTTCCAACGACTGGAGCAGACATTAAACACGACTGTGAACCGACTGAACGCAATCGTCTATGACTCTGCATGTTTGGGCATGTTGAGTCATAAATATTAAATTACAATAATAATCGTCAGCCAACTTCTAATCAGGAACAAAACACTGAGGCCATGTCCACACTAACACGTTTTCGTTTGAAAACGTTTATTTTACTTTCAGTTTTGGCCTTCCGTCCACACCGAGACAGCGTTTTAAGGCAACGAAACGTCATATCTTTTGGAAAACGCTCTCCAAAGCGGATACATTTGAAAACGCCATTTTCACATTGTAGTGTGGACTGTGAAGCCAGGGGTATTTGAAAACGATGATGTAAGTTTAGTCATGTGATCCATGTTGTACCAATAGATATTCATGTTTACCGGTATAGTGCCTGTTATGTGCTATTCACTTTTACACTGTTGCTAAATGTTCATTTGGGTAACACTTTATTTCGATAGTCCACTTTAGACATTCTACTAACTATTAGTAACTTTTCAACTATATGTCAACTAACTGTCATTATTGTATTAGTAGACAGTCAGCATAATATCTGCTAACACTTTATTTTGTTGGTCCCCCAACAGACATTCAACTGACTATAAGTAACTTGGCAACTACAAGTAAACTTATTCTCTTAACCCAAAGCCTAACACCTAACCATAACCTAACAGTCTACTAACAGTCTATTATAATATACTAATACTCTAATGAGAGTTAGTTGACATGTAGTTGAAAAGTTACTTATAATTAGTAGAACGTCTAAAGTGACTATCGAAATAAAGTGTAACCTTAATTTGCACACTCTTCATATCACAGTGCTGCAAATATGACAGAAAATGTACTTACATTTGCTGTCCCGTGGCAACACAGGAGAGCAGTTGCATTTTAGACCAACCATATGGTGAATGAGTGCAACCTAAACGCATCAGTGATGGTGAAATATTTTGCTAAATAAAATTATCCTGTAAGAAGAATTGTGCGATGACTTTATTATTTATTTTTCCATCTGTTTCATCTCGGTGAGTTTTCACGCATGCGCAGTGTGGTGAATTTAGGAGTTTCTCATCTACACTGAAACGTTGGAAAATGCCTGAAAAACGCTAGTGTGGATGGAGAGCGTTTTTAAACAAAAACGCCGTTTGCAAAATGTATTCGGATGAATGTGGACGTAGCCTGAGGTCTGTCAAGGAATACCACTGTCTTCTTTTCTTAGAGAGAAAAGATTTAGTTTTGCCCATGTGAGGATATTTAAATCTTCCTCATATTGAAGTCTTCAGTAGAAAATTAATTGGTTAACCAAGCATAAAGCCGGCTTGATGAGATCGTATTTAGAGCGGAAAGTCCATGCGAAGGCAAATATGGAACAGTGTGGAGAGCGCCGTGGGGGTCTGAAACCATAACTGAAGCTGAATATTATCTGAAATGTCTGATTTCAAGGTCATGATCTCAAACTTCGGCATCAAGTTTCAAATGGACGAGATTCATCAACATTTAGGACCTTTTAACAGATCCGAGTATATGGAATATCAGTAACCGCTGGATCAAAGCAAGTGTAACTCACGACTGACCCGAAGCTGGATATTTTTACCTTAAAACTGTCCATCAGATGACTCGGCATGCTCCTTGGACAGAATCTAGGGCAATGTCATCTATTTCCTCTCTGTCATACTCCTCTACTGCTATCTGCCAAGTGTTATACTACTTTGTCATTACTGTTCATGTCCAATCAAATTTGAGTGTCAATCAAATCTCCATAGAGACATCATAAGCTTCAACACGAGTTCAATGAATTCATTTTGACAATTCTGATCTGAGTTTCAGCCAAGTGTTTAGTTTTCAGTAACTGGTAAAAGTCCTACTGTTCATTATATTAATAAATTAACAATATCCTATAAATCCTTAAATTTTTTTTTCGGTTAAATCGAAAGCAAGTAGAGAAATCTCTTTCTGCTCTTCGAGCCTGCATTTATTTGATAAAAAAAATACAGTAGAAAAACAGTAATACAGTAAAACAGTGTTTAAATAATGTTGACTGTATAAATAATTGTTATACATTTTAAAGTGAAATTTATTCCTGTGGTGGAAAAGCTGAATTATTTCACATGCTCCATCAGAAAAAAATATTATAATATGCTGATTTGCTGCTCAGGACAATTATTATTATTATATCAATGTTGAAAACAGTTGCTTAATATTTTTGTGGAAACCATGATATAGTACCAAGAAAAGTTTGGGGTTTATATCTCATCATTTTTTTAAATATATTTAATAAGGATGCATTTTATTAATCAAAATTGACAGTAAAGACATTAATGTTACAAACAAATCTTTTAAAATTTTAAAATTAAAATTTTTTCCAAATCAATTAAAATTTTATTATTTTAAACTTGCTTTTGATCAAATAATCCAGAACAAAATGTATCAGTCTCCATAAACACATTAAGCAGCAAAACAATAATTTTCAACAATGATAATAAGAACCATTATTAATTACTAATTGAGAACCAAATCAGCATAATTGTGATTTCTGAAGAATCACGTTATACTGAAGACTGGAGTACTGATGTTGAAGATTTTGCTTTAGCCAATACATGAATAAATTACATTTTAAAATAGATTCAAATAGAAAAACTTGCTTTACAGTATTTAATCAAATAAATGCAGCTTGGTGAGTATAAGAGGAATTATAAAATCTTTTTACAGATAATCTATTTACACACACACAACACAATCCAAGCCATGGCAGAGTGCATTGATCCTCCCAGATTTACCTCTGTTTGCCTTGTATTAAATGTGAAAGGATGGCTTTATTGGAGGATCCATACCCTCAGTGAGCAAAGTCTCTTAGAGTGGATGGCTACGCAAACACCTCTTTGCGTACCAGCTGATATGGACTCAGAGGATTCGCTGGTGCACAGAGCGCACGAATTTATATCTCTTCTGATAGCTCCTATACCAACAGAAGCTCATGTTTGGACTAACATGATATATGGCATTTCAGCACATTAATGCCTCGTCACGCTAAATAAACGATCCCTGCTTGACCTCAATAAGTCACAGTGTATGTAAAACATCCAGTTAGCTTCAGGAACTCTCTGTGGCAGTTTATGTGTCCCTGGTGTCCATATTGCTGTCACGCATAGTTAGCAATTACACTGTCCAATTACATTTCTAAACTATCTGAGACTTGTAATTAGCATGTAAGCTAAAGTTCCCCTGTCTGCGCACTCTGATGTGGTGTTATGGGGAACTCAGGCGCATATCATTATCACAGGCAACAAAACATCGACCTGAAACAAACTTAAAGATTGAGGACAAATGTTGCACTTATTTAATTAATCAAACCTTACTGAATCCTACGAATAAAAAAATTAAATCTTAAAAATATATATGAAAACAAAATAAAAAACTGCTACCTTGCCTTAAAAAAGAGCAAATATAATTTTTAGTTAGGTAAGTTTACTTGTTTTTACTGAATACGCTACAAACTGTCTGTTTAATTTAATAATTTCTTAACGATCATCATCAATAAAACAAACTGTTTTCTAAAGAATTTAAATATGGATGTAGTTAATATAAGGATTAGATATCACTCCTAGTGTAAATTGTGCAAAAAAAATAGTAAGGAAATTTTTTTTCTGCATGTGTTTCAGTTTTTGCATTAAATATTTAGAATGTACTTAACAATAGTAGCTTTTTGGTATAAATAAATAAATAGCATCTAGCAAGAAATGAATGGATGGTCCCAGAAGGGCACTAAAGGACCTTGATTTAAAGGTGAAGTATGCAAGATAAAGATTAAACAGGTAATGCACACATCAAAGCAAACAGCCTTAAATATTTATGGTGCGTCATGTCAAAAAATGCAGCTATGTTGGATTTATTATAAGCGAGACGTTTGTGTTCTAGAGACACACCAAATAATCCATTAGTAATCGGATTGACGGCTCAATCGGACTGAAAAGAGGTGGTTTAATTCTTTTCTAATCCGTAAGAGAAGCACATGTAGGCTAAACACTTCAAAACCGATACTGGAAAGGACTGCGCATGTGCAATGATGTAGAAAATGGTGTAATGACACACCTATGACAAATGACAGCAAGCGGAATGAGCTGCAGTTGTTGCTTAAATCAAATTTCATAAATGATCGTCGATTCTAAAATTCTGTCTGTGAAGTGGAGCAGAACAACGGTCCATCAGGCCTCACTTCAAACTCTCATTCACATACACTTTATTTTGGGTGTGGGAAGGGTCATTTTTACTGATTGATAAATATATAATATTTTGATTATAACAATTTGATATAATATAAGCAGCACGCCATAACTGTTCATGTCGTCTCCTAATCAGGATCCAAAATAGATATATTAGGTAATCTCTTTAAAACAAATAAAAAGAAGCAATGTAAGAGAATGGTACAAATACTTCATATACAGATAGGACTTAAATAGTATGCACAAACAGAGGAAAACTGTATATTTGCATGTCAAAAAAAAAACAATTCTGATGTAAATCTTATGACAAACGTGTCTATCAGCCTAATCACTTTATTTAACGCTCATGTAAACACCATGTTCAGATTCATCTATCGGAATGAATGAATTTCAATTGAAACAAAAGTGTGTGCATGTAAACATAGCCAGTGTTGCCTACTGAACTACTACTTGTGACACATACAGTAGTAACACAGCTAAAAGTATTCCTCATATGATGGACCTTTTATTGTCTATTGTCTTTTCCTTCTCAAGCCCCCGTACAGAGCTGTGTTTGTGATATTTGAGTTGACGCATGGAAGGCCGTTTGGTGGAAGGTGGTTTTATTTTTAAATTCCACAAGGTTCCACTAGTGTCGCAGAAACTACACTCTTCAGAAAAAGGATTCCATATATGTAGCATAGGGTTCTTTACTCAACTGCAAAGGACCTTTTATGCAAAAAAATGATGATAATGAACTGAAAGAACCCTTTGGCACAAAGGTTCTTTATAGGCTATTATTCATTCATATATTACATTATTCTGCAACATTTTGCATTTGTAATTAAATTATTGTTTATTAAACTGTTGTTAGTAACTTAATATCCCATTTTAATCATGCTGATTTTTGAAGGATAAAAACTGAAATGGCACTCTTCATGTGATATTGATTAATTACATTTTTTAACCCCCAAATCTTAAATTTTGTGATCATTCATGCATTGCATTTTCAGGGGTTCCAAATCACGTAGCGCTTTAGAACCTTTTAAGGTTCTATATAGAACCTTTTCTTCTAGAGAGTGTACACACTTCAGTTATTAGCACTAAAGCTCGGACTCAATTGCACAATTGCTAACATCCAGCATGTGACAATGAAAACAAAAACAAAGCAGGAGATAGATGTTGATATTGTCATAATCCTAATTATCGGTTAGTTCTCTTTCAAAAGACCAAAGTCCCAAGTCGTTCCAGCGTCCTGTCATCTTCGTCTTAATGTGTTTCTTTCTTAAATGCATCACAGACAGCGGTTGTAATAACATAAAGGATGCTGCTTGTTGTAATCCATATATTGTCATGAGACTGAAGAGATGTAATTCGCTATACTTAATATTAGAATACAGTTCTAATATATGATAAAACGAATCACATATAAATTGATTATTGAACACTTGTTAAACATAGAAAATGGTATTGTAAAAAAAACAACAGGCTGAGGCAAACTGTGACCCACCCATAGATCCACCCCTGAATCAGTCATAAATGAAACTGAAAAACTCAGTGTGAGTAGATTAAACATTATTCAAGCAAGGGCCAGCGATGAATAATGAATGAACAGAAGTCTGTGAGCCATTACAGCTAGCTGCCACCTCCTTGCTACTAGCAGATTCACAAGAACAGATTAGTGGAAAATTATGACATAATTTGATCGTAATATATGTAATGGTTTTCTTTCCTCTATGAGTGGATGAATAATGGACTGATGCCACTAGCATCTCCCCAGGACAACTGTTTGGCTCAATCGTGAAATGTCATATTTCTACATTCTGTTTACTCCCATTAAATCCAAAATGCCAAGACAATGCTCAGATCAGATCCAACAAATACTACAGTGAACGCCAATCAGCAACCTGAAGAATGATCCCAATTTTAATCCAATAATTAAGACTGAATGGCACACAAAAAGGTATGAGAATCTCTTCAGCATCTAAACACATTTTTTTTTTAATGGTAAAGAATAGATATTTTTCAGATGTAATTTCACGGATTGTTAAACAGATGTTCCGGTGAAAATGAACGTTGATGCCCCCACTTAGTCATTTATGCACAAATAATCCAGTAAAGACATTTTGTTCCATTGACATTGAGCCAACGTAAACTGGTTTAAACTACCTCGAAAGTAAATAAGAACCCACTTGCTATCCTTTTCTTAATGGGCGTTAACAGACCGTGTCCAACGCTGGATGACTTATATGTGTGTGTGTACGTTATAGTAGGTCAAGTAAGTACAGTCAAGTGGCTCTTTAACACAGTAAACAACAAAAATGTGCAGGCACACACACAACCTAACTCTCTATCTGTGTCTAATACAGAACATGGCTTGGAGGAGAGGATCAGCTGTTATTACGGATGAAAAGATCTGCATTGCATTTGTACTGCAGGGATCTTCCAAACTAAAAGTTTGCAGATAAAAGAGCTAGAAGAGCCACAGGCATTTACAGACTCATTACTAAAATCCCTCAGCATAACTGTGTACACGACCCACAGGCTCAATAGAACATGTGCACATACATTCAAGCTTAAAAAAACAACAACATACAATTCTGCTTTACTAAAAGTTTCATTTCTTGTTCTCATGCCGAACCTGAGACATCCTGGGTATTTGGAGAAATCCTCAGAGTCCTTTTAACCTCATATAAAAGTGTTTACTGTTCATTTTCAAGATTGTGTGTGGAAAAGGAAGGAGAGGGAGAGAGAAATGGCCCTGGAGGGCTAGCAAGCCACTGCTGGTCTTGTGTCATGACGGATAAATGTGAGGCTTTAATAGAGGCGATATTGATTGAACAAAGGCACTACATGAAACGTGTGTGTGTGTGTGGGGGGGTTCAGGTGTGCCCCCTCTGCCCTGTTAGACAGGCCGTGGTGAACGGTACAGGCACTCGGCTGCCATGGTGACTCAACACTGAACTCTGAAAAATAAAGGTTACCAAACAAAGGGGTGTTGCAGTGATCATTTTCCGTTACCCCAAAAAATCTGTCAATGAACAGAAAGAACCATTTTATTTTTTAAAGAACTTTTAAATAAACTTTTTCCCACTAGAAAGAACCTTTTTTTACAATGGAAAGGCTCCATAGATGTTAAAGGGTTAGTTCACCCAAAAATGAAAATTCTGTCAGTATTTACTCACTCTCATGTTGTTCCAACCCCATAAGACCTTCGTTCATCTTCAGAACACAAATTAAGATATTTTTGATGAAATCTGAGAGCTGGATCACTGCATACTAGTCCATAGGCTTCTTGAGGGATTGAAACTTGCCAGCCTCGAAAGTTATTTTCGTTAAATAGAAAAGACATCGTTAAAATAGTCCAAGTGACTTCAGTGGCTCAATCTTAACTTTATCAAGCGACGAGAATACTTTTTGTGGCAAAACAAACAAAATAACGACTTTATTTCAACTATTCACTTCCTTCTCTATTGGCCTCTAGTCAGTTAATGTAGTGTGATAGCGTAGAGCTACGTCACACGTAGGCTCATATTGGCCAACGCTGGTCATGTGTGTGATGCGTGTGACGTACAATAACAGAAGCTTACGCTATTAAACTAGTAACCTGACTCGAGGCCAGAGAGAGAAGTAAAATGAATAGTTGAAATAAAGTCGTTATTTTTGTTGTTTTTTTGTGCACAAAAGTTCTCGTTGTTTGATAATCTTATTATCTTAAAGGGTTAGTTCACCCAAAAATGAAAATTAAGTCATTAATGACTCACCCCATGCTGTACCAACCCCGTAAGACCTTTGTTCATCTTCGGAACACAAATTAAGATATTTTTGATTAAATCTGAGAGCTGGATCACTCCTCCATAGGCTGCCTAAGGGACTGGCTCTTGACGGCCCAAAAAGTCATTAAAGAAAATGTGTAAATATTCCATGTGCCTACAGCGGCTCAATTATAAGTTTATCAAGCGATCGAGACTACTTTTTGTGCTAAAAAAACATAAATAATGACTTTATTCGACTATTCCATTACTTCCTTATGGGCGCATGCGCGAGAACTGAGATGAGGATGTTCTTCTTTGACTACTTCTTGTTACCGGCTGCTCACATCACCGCTTAGGAGTATTACCCGCCACCTACCGTATAAGATGATGTGCTGATATAGCTGGAAGCGCAAAACTTTCTGTTTACAAGCAGAGGAAGATCTGCCCTATACATACGCTTTTCAATTACCGTATTTTCCGCACTATAAGGCGCACTCAAAAGCCTTTAATCTTCTGAAAAACGACAGTGTGCCTTATAATCCGGAGCGCCTATATATCATCATCTTATACGGTAGGTGGCGGTAATACTCCTAAGCGGTGAGCAGCCGGTAACAAGAAGAACTTTGTCATCTCAGTTCTCGCGCATGCGCCCTATAAGGAAGTAATGGAATAGTCGAATAAAGTCGCTATTTATGTTTTTTTCGCACAAAAAGTATTCTTGTTGCTTGATAAACTTATAATTGAGCCGCTGTAGGCACATGGAATATTTTCTTTAATGAATCATTTTCTTTAATGACTTTATGGGCCGTCAAGAGCCAGTCCCTTAGGCAGTCTATGGAGGAGTGATCCAGCTCTCAGATTTAATCAAAAATATCTTTATTGTGTTCCGAAGATAAACGAAGGTCTTACGGGGTTGGTACAGCATGGGGGTGAGTAATTAATGACTTAATTTTCATTTTTGGGTGAATTAACCCTTTAAGATTGAGCCACTGTAGTCACTTGGACTATTTTAACGATATCTTTAATAACTTTGAGGCCAGCAAGTTTCAATTCCTCAAGAAGCCAATGGACTCGTATGCAGGAGTGATCCAGTTCTCAAATTTAAATCAAAAATATCTTAATTCGTGTTCCGAAGATTAACGAAGGTCTTACGGGGTCTTTTTTGGTGAACTAAACCTTTAAAGTTTCTTCATGGAATTACAGACGTCAATAACTAAGAGTGTGCACATGTCGAGAGTCTGTATGTTAATTACCTCTGCTTTATAACTTATGTGTTCAATCTGACGGGATGCTATATTATATTTTACTTGACTCCGATCAAGGCTTTGAAGAAACTCTCTGAATGTGCATATGCTAATGCAGGCAATTTCCCTTGTGAAATGGCAAAAGTTACATAACCAGAATGTGTTGAGCTCTGACTTTTTAAACACGGTGTCTCAATTTGATTTATGCCTTTGAAGTAGTCAAAAAACCTTGAGTGACTATTCCTGAGTAGAATCGTAGACCTTTTTTCAGACTCAAATTTTTCCTGGCCTTTAAAAACTCTCCTGATTAAGATAACTTCAGTTTTACTGACATTTGCGCGCATTAGTTGCGTGTATGGAGAGTTGTTTCTGGCTTATTGAACCATTGAAGACGTAAGTTACATAACAGTTAAAGCGGGGTGGGCGCAATCAAATCGTCCTGCCATTAATATCAAACCATCAAGAGTGTCAAATGAAGAGCAGAAGCACTCCGAGCCCTCGCACTAAACAGGCGTGCATTACTGTGTGCGAGCAAGTGAGTGAGCTTACATCCGGGAAGAAAAAAAATACAGAAGTGGCATGCTATTACACGCTACAGTGTACATGGTAATGCAATAGTTGTGTGCTGCCATATAAGACATTGAGGGTATACGGTGAGTACTTAGATAACACCGTCTGACAGGGAGAAGAATAAAATGTAAAAATATGATCAAATTGAGTCGTTTAAACAAAAAACAGAGAGAAAAAACGACTCGTGTTGAAGCAAAAAAAAATAAAAAAAACAAGCTAATCCTTTCCAGTGACAGAGCCCGTAATGAACCAGCTGCTGCTCAGGTCAGTACACGGACGGATATCCCCACATCCCCACGTCACTTTTTACTCCCCTAATGGCTTCCAGGTCAGTTAACTGAACACCGAGATACATACCCAGTCTGTTGCATATGAGGAGCCATTCGCCAGGTTGTCTGAATATGAAAACATCAGCATAATTCCTCAAGGTGCACTGGAGAATCAAAGCTCTCGATAGAAAGCCAGAACTCGTGAGGATGCATAACCTTGATGTGAAAATATTAAAGCAGTCGATGGAGCAATTAAGAGATGCAGCTAATAATCTTCATCAAGGCTGTTAAGCTTACTCGCGATAGTTGGGAATTTTATAAACCACAAAAGAGAGATTCCCCGCTGTCTCATAACTTTGGCAGCTGATCAACCTCAGACCTTGAGCCACAAAGAATGCCCTAATATTGCCACTGTGTATTGTAAAAATTAATAAAAAAAAGATGTGGGTTTATTTAATGCATGGGGAGGCTACAGTTGTTGTATTTCATTGTGTTTTTAAGCAGAAGACCACCCAGATCAAAAGAAAAAACTATGGTTTACCGGCCATTTTATACCTAATTTTCTCCGTATGTAACACACTGCTAAACTTCTAAAACTTTCTAATTTGCTACTGTCATACCATACTGAACTGTTTATAATTATTGATCCTTTAAATCAACAAAGCCCAGAGAAAAGCCACTAAAAACCAAGATCTTTGAGTGTCTGTACACTTTCCGTCTCTGCACATAAAACACGAGTTTGCACAAATGTTTGAGTAAGCCCAACTAACCATTCTGGATTTGTGTTGGAAGACCAGTCTTGGACAGTATGGCATTGCTCTACAAAGTAAGGACTCATCTAAACAGAACATGCAGCAAAATAATATGTGTGTCACTGTAGTGCGAGTGCACATTCTGGAGAACCAGTGAATGCAAGATGTTGCATTCATCAGGTAGAGAATGAACAATGATGCTCACCTGGCTCCATCATCATTCCCACCTTAAACATGCTCTCCACATGCCTCTGGAACAAGCTGCTAAACAGATGTAATGGCAAGGACAGCTGTCAAATTCTGCCACTTTGAGTAAATGAACTTTAAACTGTGCCATTTTCATCATCTTTGGAAAGGGGTTCCTAAGTGCTAGGAAACTATTTAGACTGGACTAATGAACATTTCATTGAAAAGTGCTTCCTTTCTGTGGCTCTTATATTCACAGGCTGCTGTAATTCACTGAGCATAGTGTATTACTTAACATTTGGCTGACTTTTTGTCCATGCAGAATGTATAATAAAGATGTGTTGCATCGTGCTTGCATGTCTGATTTAATCATACTCTTGCCAATAAGTTCTAAGAACTCTTGTAAACCATAAATAAATCCCTGTGCCATTACAGCTCTTATGATTCTGACTCAACTCGACTTTTCACGGGCAAATTGCACACCATTTGAACCCTATGATCAAAATGTCACACAAACAGTGAGAGATGTGATTCATAAATGTCTTGACCACACAGAAATGTTGTTCTGGCACGGTATACTGTGGTATGTGAGGGTGTGTTTAGCTGATACTCAACCTGAATTGTGCGCGTCAAGTCTGGTATTGAATGTTGGTTATTTGGCGGCCCCTAGCGAGAGCTGCGTGAATAACTTCAACTCGATTCGCAATCTTGTTAATTACGAGCCCTCTAGTTATCCACAAAAACCAGCATCACTTAAAAGGTTTCCAAAGGAATAATATCAAAGCAAAGCTGTGAGGTTTAAGTAAGACTTCACATTAAAACACGTTCAGTGAAAACAGCATGACGCGCATCAACTTGCCACAAAACTCTTCACAGCTGACAGGATTTTGGCAATGGGCGTTTAATGCATTCAGCCTTTAGCTGAGAGATCTCAAAAGGGATATTTATTACCTGCGTGTGACACACCGTTTCAGCCACATTTTTCCAGACAATTCCGAATCAGTCCTTCTGGTATTCGTCCATTTATGCGTTCCAACAAACGTCGACGCTCTAAGCGTAATGGTCACATTAAGTTAGACACCTTACTCCAAATGTTATAGATGCAAGCATTCTAATGTTATATCCGAGAAACAGAAAGGTTGAAATAGCTCCACGTCTCTCCAGAGCGCACCAAACGAGGACTGTGCGAAATATTCACACACACACACACACACATAAAAAGGACGCGTCTTGTCCCCTTTTTTGAGTTGATCGCTGTTTTCTCCTACAGAAGTGCGCACGGACGTGCAGAGCGACCCAGCGACAGCGTGGGCAGCTGGACGCTTCAGTTGCTTCTCAACAGCCTTCTTTTACATTCGCAAGTTCATCTAGAATTATACTCCACTGGATAAAAAAAAGTCAAGAAGCGATGGGAACCAGGCGGCAAGGTGACGGCGTCAACATCGCCCGTGCGCTGCGCTCGCGGTCACCGCGCACTTTTTCTACATTGTCATTATGAGACCGAGCGCAGGCAAGAAACGCAAAATAAACATTGAGATTTCCGTGGCGCAAAAGCATGTCATGCATCGGCTGTAGAAGATCTTCGATAGTTCGAGCAATCTTCCTAGAGTCCAAAGTAAATTGAGATGAAGGGGGTGGGGGGAACAAGAATGAGGAATGAAACACCACTTCACGGACGCGCGTGATGAGTAGAGCGCGTGAAAGCAACGCTCGTCATTTGGTAGATAGACAGATAGTGTTATCACCACTGCGCGCGCTATCCACCCTCACTGCCTCTCTCTCTCTCTCTCTTTCTCTCTCTCTTCCTTTCCTCCTCCGTCTGACTAACAACCTGCCAGTCCTGCTTTAGCTCACAAACCCGTGACGTCATTTTAAAGTAAAATATGTAACATTTTAGACATCCTTCCCCTATTTTTACCCTCAGAGGAGTTCATCGGAACTCAATTCTTTCCCAATCTTTGCTCGCAGAGATAAAACAGTCTGCATTTGGGCTATGAAAAGCACAACCACAGTACTTTCCACTAAAGGGGAGATCAGTCTCTCATCCCAAGGTTAATAAAGTGTCAGGTGGGTTTACTGAAGCAACAGAGCCATATCCTGGAAATCACATGAGAGTGTAATGTTACATTTTTCTTCCTTGTGAAACATATAAACTCTTTTTTGTTGTTAAGATGTTTGATCTTCCGCTCCAATCTTACCATATAAGAAGAAGAAGAAAGAGACAGCGGTGGCATTAAATAATCTTGAAGTCCTGTCTATTTCACAGGAATGGCTTTAGCCGGCTGAAAATGAATAAAACCTCTGTAGACTGTCAGGCAACAGCAGGAAAGCTCATTAAGCTTGTGCGTTTGAGAGAATGGCTTTGTGAAAACAACCCTGATGAAGAAAATACATTCTTGCATGTGGAGGTTATGAAATGTCACGTTTTTCCTTCATTGTGAACCAAAATATCCCCACAAGGATAGTTAAATTACACTTTTTGTGGTGACCATGATGACCCCCATCGAGGAAACGGCTTAATACACACAGTAAATAATGCCTTCATAAAAATCTTAAAATACAAAAAAGATTTGTGCAAGGGTTACGTCTTGGGTTAAGGAAAAGAAAATATCATTAGCTCACTATAAATCAAAAGGAAAGACGTCAACATAATAGCAGGCTTATGCGTCATAACACTTTCTACAGCAGATAAGCAGTTTAAAAGATGCATTTTCTAAATGCGAAGGCAAAGAAGGTTTACAACATCTGTGATCATCTAGGAAAGTTGTTTTAAATTGTGCCAGTATAAATCGGGTGTTTGTGGAAATAGAAAATGAAGAGATAAATAAGCAGCATTAAAGAGCAGTACAGCATATCAAATCCAGCCTTAACAACAAATGTTCTGCAGATTCCATCAGCTCTGCATTTTATCGCCATTACAATCTTACTGGAAATGCATTTTGGAGAAACTATATATTTTAACATATGCAACAAGATCATTTGCACTACCTTAAAGGAATAGTTTAAAAATGAAAATACTGTCATAATCACCCTCAAGTCGTTTTAAACCTGTGCATTTCTTTCTTTTGCTAAAAGAAGATGTCTTCTTAAAAGATATTAAAGAAGATATTCGGGTAACCAAACAGTTTATGGACCCTATTGACTAACATAGTATTTTTTTTCCTACTATGGAAGTCAATAGGGTCCATCAACTGTCTGGTTAGACATTATTCAAAATATATTCCTATGTGTTCAGCAGAAGAAATACATTTTTGAAACAACTTGAGGGTGAGTAAATGATGATAGAATATTAATTTTTAACTGAACTATTCCTTTAAACCTGATATAATGAAAGAATGAAAAAAACTGTCTAAGACACTTTAACCTGTATGTAAATATATTATTGAAAATATTATATATTATATTATTATATGTATTATATATATGAGAGTTCAGTGCAAAAGCCTCATATTGAAATTTTCTTCTAAAATGATCATTTTTATCAAGCTTGTATATTTAAGTTCAGTAATTTCACTTAAATGGCAATGAAGATTACCTATTAATTGTCATTTAAGTGAAATTACTGAACTTAAATATACAAGCTTGATAAAAATGGTCATTTTAGAAGAAAATTTCAAATGGCATTTAGAGGCTTTTGCATCTGAACTCTTCATATATATATATATATATATATATATATATATATATATATATATATATATATATATATATATATATATACACATACATATATATATATATATATATATATATATATATATATATATATATATATCATACATATATATATATATATATATATATATATATCATACATATATACATATATATATATATATATATATATATATATATATATATATATATATATATATATAAAATATATTATTGAAAAATATAAACAAATTGAGAATCTTTATTCATATTTCACTTCCAAAACACAGAAATCCTAATAGAAACCTCAGTTCTTAGAAAATAGTTGAGCAGTTTTGCTGAGTGAGTTATTCATAACGTTCTGTATATCAGGCTGGGTATTTACTAACACAGGATTACTGTGTAATCCTTACACTGATGATTTAAGCCTCCAATGTAAAGAGCCCGAAATGCTGACTTAAAAAAAAAGCATTGACAACGACATCAACCACAGCAATTCCAGGTTCAATAACAATTTGGGCACGTTGCAACCTGCAATAATTCAATAACTGTGATTAGCTTAACTTCAAGAAACTGAGGTCTTATCTGTCTTGTTTTAATTGAGCCATTACTTCAGCATCAGACAATTGTATTATCATATGCAAATAAAGTGAAGTTCACATTGTAATTAGCCGAATCTTACTGCATTCATCTTACAGCTGCTTCTAATTTGAAAGGATAAGCGGTCAAGACCAAGAGTTATTGTGAGTAAGTGTATATTGTCGAGGAGGCCGACGGTGAAACCATGGACAAGAGAATTCTTGGTTACACTTTATTTCGATAGTCACTTTAGACATTCTACTAACTATAAATAACATTTCAACTGCATGTCAACTAAGTGTCATTAGAGTATTAGTAGGCTTTAGTAGACTGTCAGTAGACTGTTAGGTTAGGGTTCTGGTTAGGAGAACAAGTTGACTTAGTTGCTATTTGTTTGCTTATATAAATTTTGCTAAGTTACTTACAGTCAGTTGAATGTCTGTTGGGGACCAACAAAATAAAGTGTTAGCAGATATTAAGCTGACAGTCTACTAATACTCTAATGATAGTTAGTTGACATGTAGCGGCAAAGTTACTTATAGTTAGTTAAATGTCTAAAGTGGACTATCAAAAATAAAGTGTTACCGAATTCTTTGTCATGAATTTGAAGCAGATGTCATGCAACTGAATCAAAGTTTATTGGATTCTTAAAGGGGTCATCAGATGCACATTTTGTAACATACTGTAAAAATTCAAATAATAGCCGAAGTCCCAAATAGACGCCGTCCCTTTTTACACGCCTGGTGTGGCTGCAGGTTTGGGTCTAAATAAAGGCCGGTCTCAAATAAAGGGCCGGGTGTGTATTTTAGTTTCAGGTTGTAATAAATCTAATAAAACCCGTCAGATCGTTCCACTTTTTGGCGGCCACCAAAGCCAAATTTTTGTCATGCCAAAGCCTATTTTGATCAGTGCGCTTGACTGGGTGCGTAACGAGCAGAGAGAGAGAGAGAGAGAAAGAAAGGCTATGTCCACATTAATCCGGATAGATTTGAAACGGGGTTTTCCGTTAAAACCGCTCTATGTCCACACTAGTGTTTTCAGGCGTTTTCCGACGTTTCAGTGCGGATGAGAAACTTCTAAATTCACTGTACTGCGCATGCGTGAAACTTCTCAAAAGCTCACTGAGATGATGCACAGATGGGAAAATAAATAATAATGTTATCGCACAATAACAGGATCATTTTATTTAGCAAAATATCTCACCATCACTGATGCGTCCAGGTCGCATTCAGTCACCATATGTTTGGTCTAAAACGCAACTGCTCTCCTGTTTTGCCGCTGGACAGCAAATGTGAGTACATTATCTGTCATCTTTGCAGTACTGTGCTATGAAGAATAGCACATATTAAGTGACATAGAAAGTAACATATTTTAGCAACAGTGTAAAATGAATAACATAACAGGCACAATACCGATAAACATGAATATCTATTGGTACTGCATGGATCACATGACTAAACTGACATCATCGTTTTGAAATACCTCCGGTTTCACTGTCCACACTACAACGCGAAAACGGCGTTTTCAAATTTATCCACTTTGGAGAGCGTTGTTCCAAAAGATACGTTTTCGTTGACTTAAACGCCGTCTCAGGCCAAAGTCAGAGAAAAATATATATATAAATATATATATTTTCAAACTCAAAACGTATTAGTGTGGACATGGCCAAGAAAATGAGCGCATCATCCGCACTTCTACATCTTTAAACACTAGCGCTGTCTTGCTCTCGCTGACTCTGCATATTAATCAAAATCAAACAACACCCCATTTACCTCCTCAAAACAGCTCTGTTCACAGCAACCGTTTTAGTCCATGTCTCTTTAAATGATAATAAAGAAACTGCTTGTTTCTTTGTATGGTAGTGTCCACACACTGCAAATAAACATTTACATGTAACACCATATAAAAGTGAAATTTGCATCTGATGATCCCTTTAAAACTTTCATTTTAAGCCTATATAGATACAGTCTGTTCTGAAGCAGCTGCAGGATTTTTCAGCTTCAGATGTTTTATGATGATTAGATTTTTCAAAACAGACCTAGAAAGAGATTGCAGATATTTAATCACTGTTCACCACACTGTCCATAGGAGCCCAATGTGATTTACACAAGACAGGCACGTTGTTGGGATCAACATCCATCAAATCCCTAACCTTAGTCCGGACTGCCCACAGTACATCCTGCAAAACAGGCAAGTCAATCCGATTCTTCAATGCAATTTCTGACATTCGGGGTGCTGTGCTAATCCATCTGGTAATAAAGTTGTGTTTAGAAGGTACAGGGTTGATGCAGTGAGTGCTTTGTTGTTCATTAAGGCTAGACAAACTTAGCCTGCAGGCGTTTCTGAGGCCAGAATAATCTGCAAGGATGTTTATGCATGTTGTAATTGTGTACAGCATGTTAAAACCAAACATCTTATTCAGTATTATTTATTTATATTTATATTTATGTTCAACAGTGGTTTATGGACCATTCACTGTGAATACTTCAACCATACTTTAAAATTCACCCCATTAAAAGCGTTAAAAACACGACCTGGCCAAGATAAAGTGTCAAAGTGCAAACACATAAAGTTACACATTAAGGACAGAACAATATAATACTGGTTAAAAACAGTTAGTAAAAGTACATCGTGCAAAGTAAGTCAAAAATACGGTAACTAGACAGTATTACTAATGGAACAATAATAATGATGTAATAAATAATGAAACAGTTGAATGTAGTGTGAATAATTGACAAATATCAATACAAGAAGAAAGGATCATTAATTACACTAATTGCTTAGAGGGGAAATGATGATGCTAACATGAACAATGGTGTGTCAATAAGTTAGATATGAGTCGTTTGAAGGCAGGTAATGGTACAAGTGCTTTAAGCCTTAAAGATTTTTGGAGTTCATTCATGTGTAAAGTTTACAATGATGAGTACTGAATGGGGCATTGGTAGCAAAACATATATAGCACTGTGATATAATACATCTAGCTTTCTAAAAAGAGTGTTAGAGGCGGATTTATAAACCACGTCATCAATAGTAGTAGTCAAATTCACAAGAGTGTGTTTAGCGGTTTAGCGTGAAGGAGGCCCAGTTGCGAAAGAGCTAATATGGGTATGAAAGGAGAGAGAAGAGTCCAACCAGATACCTAGATATTTGTAGGTGTCAATGGTTTCCAATGCAAAATCATCCAGAGTGGAAATTTTTGTTGTATAGGAGGATGAAAGGGAGATCGGTTAAAGATCATACATTTGGTTTTCTGGAATTTATATTTAGTTGGAGACCACGGAATAATTGTTGCATGCTGTTAAAACTCACTTGGAGACAAACACTGTATTCATAGATGGGCCGTAGGTGTAAAGAATAGTATAGAAGTATAGTATAAAGAGATAGTATCATCTGCATATAGATGTATCTGAAGAGTCACCTGCGGCCATTGCCACATCGTTGATGTAGAGACTGAAAATAATATCGGGCCGAGAATTGAACCTTGCGGCACCCCCGTTGAGACAGCCAGCGGGCTAGATAGCAAGCCCTCCGATTTAAAACACTGAAATCTGTCTGTAAATAATTAGTGAACCACGCAAGGCAGTGATTTGAGAGACCTAGACTTCTTAGCCTACCAATAAGGATGGTGTGGTTGACGGAGTCAAAAGCCTTGGTCAGGTCTATAAAAACTGCTGCACAGAAATATTTGTGGTCAATGGCAGATGTCGTTTATGACTTAGACTAGAGTGTGGCTAAGGTTTACTCAACACGACAGTACTCGAATTTAATCGAGGAATCGTGTAAGCCCTAATTAGTTTTTATTTTTTATTGACCCCAAACTTTTAAAAGGTAGTGTATGTTTCTAATAAAAATAATAATAATTTTATAAATTATACAAGGCATACAGACAGTTATCATATGGCCACCCAATGAAAAATTTAGTTAATATATTTGATGCACATTCAGTTTATACTTTGCCCATATCTAGATAAATACATACACATTTTTTATCTAGTCACCTGACCATACATAGGTTTAAGCTTCAGTTTTGACTAGTAGTGCCTATTTAGCATATGTCAGACCTCCGTTTCCCAAATGTCACTTCATTAATGAGATGCTCACTGGCAATCAATACATCAAGACATGTTAATATTTTGAGAAGTGAATCAATGCTCTATATTTAGAACTGTACAACAAAGTAAATTATTAGTGGAACACCTTGAAACCAGTATAATATTTGGCCAGGGTCAAATCAATAATCAGTTACAAGATGACAATCCGTTTTTGACTAACTTTTCTATGACTAAATTTTTTTGGCAGTTTTCAACAGTTGTTTCACTCATCCAAAAGAAAAAAAAGAAAAAAAAAAACGGTGGGCCTTGTATATTTCAAGGAATGCTCTGCATTCTGTCCTCAATATTCACAATATCCAGACCTATAATAACCCACTGAAAGGTGGAATAATTGCAAATCACTTTGAACACAACATGAGACACAAATAGCTGCCACAACAATAAGACAGTGACCATGACAACCGGACTGAAGAGAGGACATCTCCTCTATCAGAAACGATGGATATGAGAAAAACAAAAGGGTCTATATGAGCACAATGAGCAGTGAGACCAAGATAGTTAACAGAGCAATAAGCACCTAAAAAGGGCTTATTTGAAACTCTTTGAAGTTTAGGTTTGATAGATTGGTCACCAAAAAGTTGCAAAATGTTCGCAATGATGATGCTGGACACATTAGACTCAAAGAGATCCCTTGTAAAAAAAGAAGTACACTTTAGCTTACATTTAAAAAGACTAGTTATCATCAAAACACTTTAAAACACTTGAAGATTATACTTAAGTGTCTGAAAAAATTACATTCAGTTTCACTTAAGGGCATGTTATTTACAAATAAATGGAAATGTATTGTAGTTTAAATTTATATAAAAAACAAATAGTTGATTTAAAGACTGCTTTTTTGATCCACTTTAGTATATGTATTTTCCATAATTGTTTCTATTGTCTTTGAAATATGGTTTAAGTGTCCTGTTGAATGTATCGACAAGAAATATTTATGGTGAACTACATTAAACTTTGTCATTTATATTGAAACTTGAACAATATGTCATCCATTTAAATAAAACTGTAATTACACATTTGTAAGTTGCAATTGAGTACATTTAAAATTTAAGAACTTCACATGTATTTACAAATATTTTTAAAAGACAGACTACAGTTAATAATACAGTTATTAAATCAAAATCAGATATCATATCAAAATCAGTGTGCTTCTTTAAAGTAAGTCAAAAAATGTAAGCAATGCTTTATACTTTGAAAAAATACTTACTTTAAATACCTACTTTTAAGTGTATAATATAGTCATGAACATTTACTCCCTTTAAGTACACTTAAGTGGCCTTATATTTTAACTAAAATAGAATTAAGTGCACTTGTTTTTTTTTGTTTTGTTTTTTGACAACTGAGAATTCACACAAACATTTAAATTCAGTCATTATTCACTCACTCTTACATAGTTCCAAACTTGCATGGTGTTTCTTTTTCTTATGTCGGAAAACAAAAGATGATATTTTGATGAATTATTAACTCTTTTGTCATAAAGGTCCAATAGTACATCCATATGGACCAATTTTTATTTTATTTTATTTATTTTTTTTACAAATTTTACATTTTTCAAAATATCTTTTGTGTTCATCTCAGAAATAAAAGTCAACAACATAATGATATATTTTTTAAAATGTAAGTGAACTATCCCTTTAATTGGTAAATAACCTTTCAGAAACACTTGTTTTCAACAGCCAAAATTCCTTGAATTTAAAACCAGTGACTCAAACATGAAAAAATATCAGTATTCACACCAGTAGAGCAGTCTTGAGTAGGTACTTGGGAAACAGATGGTATTATTTAGTATACATCAGAGAATCCACTTTCTATTACAGGTGTTTATGGTGAAGAATAAAGAGAGAGAATTAGATTTGTTTGAAATGTTTGAGAGTCTCAGTTGCTTTAGTAAGCTCATTTTACATCAGTCATTCTGCGACTAGTGAGGCTTTCAGTTCAACAGCCACTTATCTTACAAACCTCTTAAGAGTAACAGGCCAGCAATAAGCCCCACCATGGGCCTTACCCTCCAGACAAAATAACCCAGAGCATTCAACTGGTATTTGATGCACAGAGCTCTCATACAGGCAATAAGAGACTTCTATAAGAGGATAATGGGAAGAATCACTGGTGACAGACAGTGCATGAGAGGGACAAAGAATAAAACAGAACTGGGACAGAATGAGCGAGATAGAGAAGCCAAATGAGGAGGTGTGAGTCCTGCCCTTGTGCATTAATTCTCTGTTCATCTATACTCTGAAGGGCAAGACGTGACATATTACCACTCCCCCATCTAGAGATGCACACTTTGGTTCGCACATACACAGTGTAGATGAATATTGACTTTTAAATATTTGCATTTCTATCAGCAGACATCAGGTTGGGTGTATGTTTGATGTACACGTGGATCTGAGAACGCAAAAACATGCAGACGCTGATATGGACACATATTATGATCCACCTTCTGCTGTTTTTTTAAGTGGGGATCTTCACCCAGGCAATTTCAATAATCTCATCTCCAGGCTGTGGAGGCGGACCTCAGATTTGCTCGACATCTGATGTTGTCTTCGATTAAGATTCCTGACAAGGCCTCTGGAGTCTAGAGTGTAGCACAGTTTTCACCTGGGAAGGGTCTGAATGCTGAAGTGTAGAAAAAGTCATTGCTATGGAAACAGGCATAATACTGAAAGCGTAGAAATGCATTTGGAGAAAAAAAAACAGAAGGAAGCAGATTACAGGGTACGTTCGGGTCAGAAAACTCTTTGGGGAGCAGACCAAGAGCCATTCTGCCTGACCTGAATGGTATCACTAACTGGCTGTGATCAATGCGCATAGGTGACACTTTGATTTACTATGCCTAGTTACAAGGGTTATTTTAGCTAACCATAAATATTCCTGTACTAAACTGAAATGAAATGGACTTGACGTTGACATTAACTTTGGCTAATGGTTCTCCAAAACTGCTTACAGAAACAAAGAACCAAACAATTTAAAAATTAAGCAGCAAACTCATTATCAGCAGAATCCAATAAGCTCAAGCCATGTTAGATGATGACATTTTGATCAGCATTGTGCCACCTAGAGTTTCCTAACTGGACAATGCGTTTTTTGATCCAAAGCAACATTTCACATTTTCATTTAGTTTAACTTGATGTACTAAAATAACAAAAACAAATATATATATGATGCATCTCTGGATCATAATATGTGTCCATATCAGCGTCTGCATGTTTTTGAGTTCTCAGATCCACGTGTACATCAAACATACACCTGACTTGATGTGTGCTGATAGAAATGCAAATATTTAAAAGTCAATATTCATCTACACTGTGTATGTGCAAACCAAAGTGTGCATCTCTAGATGGGGGAGTGGTAATATGTCACGTCTTATATACGTATGTATATATGAAGAGTTCAGATGCAAAAGCCTCTAAATGCCATTTGAAATTTTCTTCTAAAATGACCATTTTTATCAAGCTTATATATTTAAGTTCAGTAATTTCACTTAAATGACAATTAATAGGTAATCGTCATTGCCATTTAAGTGAAATTACTGAACTTAAATATACAAGCTTGATAAAAAATAATTTAAATTATATATATATATATATATATATATAGAATATTATATATTATATTATATAGCAGGTTGCTGTTGTTTTAACGATGGTAAGACAGCTCTTATTCAAGTCCCAAAGCTTGACTAACACAGCAAAACCTATTTCTTATACAGTATGTCTTAATTCCCAGTAAAAGTATTTAGACATCCTCAAAACAAGATACACTTAGAAAAGCATATATATTGCACAAGGTATAAACACTTATTTTTAGATGTTTCTTGTAATTTCGTAGATATTGCAATATTTTAGATTTCGCATTCCCCACTTTTTTTTCTAAGCATACAGTAAATCAAACAACATTTAATCAGGATATTTTCTGTAATTTTAAAGCCAAAACCCATAGTAACTGATACTTACTGTCACTATATTTATTTATTTATTTGTAATGGTTTTTTTTTTAAATCTATTTAAATGTTTTATTGTCGCCACTACAGTGACAAATCAACAGAAAAAATGAGCGTTTAGATGTTTGTCTGTAATGGGCTGCTAATTACTGCAATTAAACATCATACTTTAATTTATCAGGGACAATTATTTGATTGTATTATATTCTTACTGGGATTTCTTTAGCCATAAGCACAGTAGATATCTAAACTATTTGACCTGAAAAATAATTCATAATAGTAAACTTTGAGTAAACTTTTAAACTTAAAAGCTTTCTAATCTCTAATAGGATAACATGCATATTTCTTTGAGTTCAAAGGTAAAATTTGATATTTACATCTAAAACTCACTATGCGTCAGTGCCCATGATTGACAGGAGCTGATATACCAGCCTGTATATGTGAGTTTCATGGACTCAAGCCAGTGACTATAGCATGCAAACAGCGAAGGAAGAAATCTGTGCATCTATTTTAATTCAGCTACAGCGGAAACACCCATTAACCCTGTCTTGTCACATCCTCTCTTCTTCTATTCCATCTGACAGCTCACTTGTCCTTTCTCACCTCAAAAATGAATCTGAAGAGTTGTGCTGAAGAACTCATACTACACTGAGAGTGATAACAAGAGGATGCATATAAACAATAAAAGTGTTCATTTGAGTGCCTTCAGTTGGTAATCAGTAATCACACTCAGTTATTAGATGTATTTGTGTATTTTAATAGATCTATAGTGACCTTTGTATCCATTTGAAGGCAAAGAGAATGGATGCATTAAAGAATAAGAGAGGGGCAATGAGTGAAATGTGTTTTCCCTGAACTCGAGTTCCCAGCATGTGCTCATATTGGTGAGGTTAATGGGTGGTATAGCAGTACTTCTTTACCCCTTCAGCGACCCCTGTGGTCAGGTTTAACATGCCAGCAGCAGTTGCTCTTTCTTTTGGCTCTATGCAGGCTGTCACCAGTGAGACCTGAGTCTTTTCCCTGTCCTGACACTTTATGAGATCTGAGTGTGAAAACACTAACCCTTTTCCAAATGACCCCAAGTCTACCTCTGTCCCTTTCAGCCCTTGCACCTCAACATGTGTTTTGTTATAGAAGGTGTTGGAAGTGAGAGATTTGTGAATTTAAGTTTTTTTTAAACATTTTCCAAAAGCTGAAAATGTATCACTTTATTTCAATGGCCCACTTTAGACATTTAACAAACTATAAGTTACTTTGCAACTATGTCAACTAACTCTCTTAATCTCTGCTAACACTATTTTGATGCTACCCACACAGACATTTTACTACTGACTATATGTAACTTTATGCAACTACGTGTCAACTTATTATAACTACTTAAACCCGTACCCAAACACCTGATCCTCACTGTAAAAATAAATGCGCTTTATCTAAACAAAAAATATGAGGCAACAGATTACAAGCAATATTATTAATTCAATTTAACAATAAAATTGAGTAATAATTAATCAAATTAATTCCTTAAAAGTTAATTATTTAAAATGAGTAAAAGTGTATATATATATATATATATATATATATATATATATATATATATATATATATACACACATGATTGGTTACAAAGTTTAGGGTCTGGTAAGATGTTTTTAAAAGAAGTCTCTTCTGCTCACCAAGGCTGCAATTTTTTGATAAAAAATACACAAAAAACACAGTAATATTGTGAAATATTATGACAATTTAAAATGACTTTTTTATGTTAATATATATTAAAATGTAATTTATTCCTCTGAAAAAAAGCTGCATTTTCAGCATCATTACTCCAGTCTTCAGTGTCACATGATCCTTCACAAATCACTCTAATATGATGATTTTATGCTCCAAAAACATGTATGATTATTATCCCTGTTGAAAACAGTTTTTTACATTTTTATTTCAGGATTCTTTGATGAATAGAAAGTTCAAAAGAACAGCTTTTATCTGAAATGGAAAGCTTTTGTTACATTAAACACTACCCTTTAAAAAGTTTGGGGTCAGTAAGAATTTGTATTTGATTTTTGGGGGAAATAAATAAGAAATCAATACTTCTATTGATCAAGGATGAGTTACATTGATCAAAAGTTACAGTAAAGACATTTATAATGTTAGAAAAGATTCTAATTAAATAAAAGCTGTTCTTTTGAACTTTCTATTCATCAAAGAATCCTGAAATAAAAATGTAAAAAACTGTTTTCAACATGGATAATAATCATACATGTTTTTGGAGCATAAAATCATCATATTAGAGTGATTTGTGAAGGATCATGTGACACTAAAGACTGGAGTAATGATGCTGAAAATTCAGCTTTTTTTCAGAGGAATAAATTACATTTTAATATATATTAACATAAAAAAAGTCATTTTAAATTGTCATAATATTTCACAATATTACTGTGTTTTTTTGTGTATTTTTTATCAAAAATTGCAGCTTGGTGAGCAGAAGAGACTTCTTTTAAAAATCTCACTGACCCTAAACTTTTGACCGGTAGTGTATGTATATATATATAACATACAAGTCATCATTATGGTGATCAGTGTTTGTTTTCGGTTTGTTTTAAAATGAAGGTTTTCTCCTTCAGTGATTCTGCTTGTTAACATCAAGTGTCTTCAATGTTAGTAATTTAAAATAAAGAGTTCTTAATTTATTTTTGATGTCTGTCTGTTATTCAGATAGTTTTGTTTAATTTTTGGTGTAAACTTTACTCATCTTAAATGGTTAACTTTTACGGAATAATTTGATTAATTATTACTCAATTCTAATTTGTTCAATTTAATTGATAATGTTGCTTGTAATTTGTTGCCACAATTTTATTGATTAGATAAAGCATATTCATTTTTACAGTGTAACCTAACTAGTCTACTTGCAGTCTACAATCTTCTAATAATTTAATGAGAGTTAGTTGACATGACATGACTTATAGGTATATTATATATTATAGAATATATTACTTATAGCTAGTAGAATGTCTAAAGTTGACCATCGAAAACAAAGAGTCCAAATTCTCGTCAAAAATATTTGCATGTTAAAAAATAAATACAACTTTGCGTTGTCAATCACATTTATACACTGAATCTGAAACTTTAGAATAAAAACTTTTCTGTGTTTTTTCACATTCGTAGCAAGCATTTCAAGAGAGGTGTTTTGACAATTCCGAGCCACCAAATGATAGGAAAATAGGAAAATTAGGAAAATAGGCATGTGAAATAGGCATGTGAAAATTTCGAAGTTGGTGTGCAAGGACCTTTGTGCACTTTTAAATAGCATAAACAGAGAATCTAATCACAAAAATCAAGCCGCTCTAACTGTGTTTCCTTCATATATAATAAATAGCTGATGCTTTGGGCATTGCAGTATCTTGCAGCTTATCAAGCTGTATTGCTCAAATAGAGAGAAGTCTAATGTAAAAAGCTCCTGAAGGTTCAAAACATTGTCAACGTATCCTGACACTATGCTCATACATATTTCATATGCATATATCTCATACATATATCAGATTCTTAACTGCCAAGCTGTATATTTAAGCATTTGTCAACCAATATGATAATGTTTTTTTATTTTAAGTCTGAGTAGTTTGGAGTTCTGAAGAAATTCTTATTAAAATTGGGTCTGTTAAACTTATACAATATCCACCAGCATTCTTCTCAACAGCTTCTGTAACAGTATATTAGTTATGATTCCTATCTTGTGCTCCTCTCATGTATAATGACTCTTATTTTGAAGTATGGGCTATTTTTATTCCTATTGTTTCTGCTCTCCCTGTGATTAATTACTATATTCAATCATTAAATATAAAAAATAACTCACAATTTCCTCTCTGAAGAGACCATTTCAAATTCTCTCTACATGTATGCTGAGACCCCAAACATTATTCAGTATTCACAATATTGGCACACTCAGCTACTGTGAGATAATAAGGATGAAGAAGGATCAAGGTTGACTGGATAATCTTTTAGACACACAATTCTAAATGAAGTTCCTATAGGCTCACTATGAAAGGCCATTGGCACACACGTCATAAAAGAAGAAGAAACGTGATGCTGATTTACGTCAAAACAGCAATTTATTAAATGTATTGCTCAGTGACAACACCACTGTTTTGAAAGCATGAAAGAATGAAAGTAGTATCAAAGGAGACAAGATGAATGCAGAAATGCCAATGAGATGTTCAGGACTCAGGTGAACACAGTCTCAGATAAATGCTGTTTAAAACAGCTGATGTTTAACTGTGAGCGGTCCACATCTCTCTCTCTCTCTCTCTCTCTCTCTCTCTCTCTCTGACGGGAGCTGGGTGAATAAGGTGTATGGCTAAAGTTATTATAATGCAGAGATGATCACTCTCTTTCCTTCACTCACATGCACACACTGACAGGCTCCTTTCTAAATGTCAACCTCAGAAAGGATGAGGTTAGAGAAAGAGTGAAAATGAGTCGGGCAGGGTGGTTTGGAAAAAGAATGAGAAGTAAAGACAGAGTGCAAGATAGAGAATTAAAGGGAAAGCTCATGCTAAGAGTGCCTTAAATCTCTGCTGTGACCTTTTTTAATGCTTTTTGGGAATGATTTAGTAGAGCCTATCAGTTTGACCTGTGGACTACAGCAATGAATAAAAACAAATTCAGTTTCCATGACCATCCCCCACACCTCTTCCCATCTTTAGTGTTTTCCCGAACAGACCAAGTCTAGTTTGGATATTTGGGCTGTGGATCTGATAGTTACTGAGTATGTGATTTTTAGAAAAGAAGGCAAGTTGTTTAACAATACATGCCAAAAAGACACTGTTGTATTTTGGATGCTGGTACTACACTCTTAGAAGAAAAGGTTCATATAGAACCTTAAAGGTTCTAAAGCGCTACGTATTTGGAACCCCTAAAATTCAATGCATGAATGATCACAAAATTCAAGATATGGGGGTAAAAAATGTAATTAATCAATATCACACTGAAGAGTGCCATTTCAGTTTTTATCCTTCAAAAATCAGCTTGATTAAAATGTGATATTACTACAACAGTTTAATAAACAATAATTTAATAACAACTACAAAATGTTGCAGAATAATGCAATATATGAATGAATAATAGCCTTTAAAGAACTTTTGTGCCAAAAGTGTTCTTTCTTGTCATTATTGAACCTTTTTTAGCATAAAATGTCTCTTGGAGTTGAGTAAAGAACCCTATGCTACATATATAGAACCCTTTTTCTAAGAGTGTTTGATAATTTGTTGGTGTCCTGGGCAAGAATCTTAAAGGAATTGTTCTCCCAAAACTAGAATTGAAATAAATGGACACTGGAGCTTTCAAACTTCAAAAAGGAGACTTAAGTGAAAAAAAATATCATACAAATTATGCACTGTATACCAAATCTTATAAACAATTACACATCCGGAACAATACACAGAAATAAACAAAATATAATAAATATTACAAACAAGTTTAAAAAGATGAATTTTTAATAATTTCTTGAACTGTGAACCAGACGTCAATGAACCAGATCAGTATGGTGAATCAAATTCAAGTATTGGGAACTGGATCAACCAATTCAACTCATAATTAATTGATTCATTCAGTTAATTTTTGGTATGTGGATTTTTCTTTTCGCAAAGAGAAAGAGGTTTCATGAGGTTGAAATGACATAAGGTTGAGTAAATAAAGGAATTGTAGCATAAACTATCCCTTTAAATATATTGACATCCGCTACAGTATCTTCACCACAAATACCATGCTGATATACCAGCTTTACCAACTGCTTTGTGCCAGTAATAAACTAAGGTGGAGATTTTTTTAGCAGTGATGGCCACCAATAAACCACATCATTTGAATTTAATATATGTGCGTTTTCTGTTGGCTCTTTAATAGATCAGGACTGATTAGCTCCACTTACAAAAAGCTTTACCTTCATTAAATTATCTAACAAAGCATGTGCCTGTCTTAGCAATACACTCCAACACAACCCAATTCCATTGGCAGAGAAAGAGGGAGAGATCCCTCAGGAGGTCCTGCAATGGAAATGTCAATTTTTTCTACATCATCTGCTTTCTGTGAGTGCCTGACTCAATTACCAAACTGCCTTTTAATGTAACGGAAATTTGTTGAGGCAAAACATTGACATTTAGTCAAGTTATATTGGCAAAATCCTGCCTCATATGAATCTTGCACTAAATTATCTAAATTTCAAACCAAGCTTAAAAACACCTAAAGGTGTTTTTCTTATAAAACTGTGACTTTAAATTAAAAAAAACTAAGTTTGCATTATGCCGTTTCATATATTTTTGAAGGGCTTTAATTAGTTGAATGTTAAATATGCACAAAACTCCTAAGGGCTGTATTTATTAGAAACTACACTGCAGTACTCCTGCTGGTCATAAAGCTGTTTCGCTGTGCTTACTGAGAGCGAGCTTAGAAAAAGATTTTCTTTGACTCATACGAGTTTCTTTGTACCCGCCTTCAAATATTCTCCACTGAGCTCAGGCAAAACATGATACATAATATCTGATTAAGGCAGAATCCTCAGTTCCTGGGAGGCACCGAGGCTTTTAAAATACTGGCATGAAGTGAATAGTTACTGGTCTAATACTGTATATGCCATTTGTTTGAATTTCTTTCAATAACTTTGCTGATGTGAGATCAGCTAATTTTTAAAAGAATAAAGTGATAGGAAACTAATCTCAGAACAGTGCCCTTGGATTTAAAAGTGTTATACTTAAGGGTTCAAGTGTCATTGAGGTGATGGATTGGCCTCATGAGTGCATGCTGACTGATGCCTCTGATTTATAATGTGCTCTGTGTATTGGTTTACATCTTGTTCAAATAAAACTGGCTTCTCTTGCCAGCACTTCCCTGATTAAGGATCTACTTTTGCTAAATGCCCAGGGTCTTCTAAACCAAAAATGCAACAAACTCATCAATAACTGCACTGTTAGAACGGTTTCTAAATTTTATGAACGAGGGTTAAATGTTGTAATGTTTCCACTAGTAAACATGAAATTAAATGTTAGTTATAAATTGTGTTTGTGACTTGTTTTAATCATGTCCATACAGTACATTTAAAGGAACAATGTGTACTTATGTATTTTATTATTTATAATCAATATTTTTATTCATAAATGTCCTCAATGTTGTACAAATACCTCTGCCAATTATTTGACTTATCCTCTTAAACGAAGAAGGTCCACGTAGGCTTCCATGTAGTTCTGCCATCTTAAAAATCTATAATAGCAGAGAGGAACAAAAAGTCCAAGGCCAACGCGTTTTCATTCAGAGCCAGCGTGACCTGACTGAAAGCAGCAGAAGCTGGAGCGGCGCTCGTCACTGCCCCGGCAAATTTAAAAGGCTGCATTACAAATCCTTGTTGCCAGAAAAGTCCAAAATAGATCGTAAAAGGAAATGTGACCGGAGATTACAAAAAACACGAGTTAATGTCGGGATAGCTTTTTCCAGGCGGACAGAGCTAATGCAGGAGAAAGATTTCTAAAGAGACACTGATTTCTAAAAAGTCCTGCTTTCTCCTCGACAGAGAAGTCAATGTTACAGTCTTAAAGGGGGGTTGACTGATTTTTTCTTTGCACTGATTGTGTTTATGGGGTCAGGGTGCAATATAACATGTATTCGTGGTTTTTCTTTTTTAAAGTCTTATTTTTCATAAAATTCACCTTTATTTTCAGCCGCGCTCTCCCTGAACCAGCGGTTCACTTCCTGATTCTATGAAAACACTCCCTCAGAAACACGTAGTGGGCTCAGATTGGTTAGTTTGGCCTGGTGTGTTGTGATTGGCTAAACTGTCGCTCACGTTGTCCGGAAGGTTAACGCCCATTACCTTTACGGGCGAAAGGTGCATGTCATGAGCTCCAGTCCAGATGTAACTATGTGTCGAACTGCAGTATCATTCAGTTAATCAGACCGAGAAAGCCGCGATGAAGAGAGTCAAGCAGAGCCTCACCACACACGGCTCTTGCTAAACGTTTCTGAATGATAATTTGCTACATTTTTTTACTTTATACACGTTTATTTTACACAATAGCATCTGCCTGCCAACAATAGCAACTGACTGGCTACTAATGTTATACTCAAACAGCGTTGGCATGTTTACGTTCTTGATCAAATGGAAAATAACCTCATAAAGCATATATAGATGAAAAATATGTTTAAAACATTAGTACTTATAGAAAATTCAGGTCCATAATGTTTGTACGCGTTTGTCGCAGACACAAAATAGCATAGACTAACTAGTAGTGGCTATAAAGTCAGAGCTGGCATTTGAAAAAAATAAAACACAAGGCTACGTCTGGAATTATACATGCATATATTAAAAATGATGAAGTCTTAGCCAGATTGTGGCCCAACACTGCTGCCTCTTGTTTTAAAGTTCGGAACTGCTTCATGTTTTAGTAACAGTTGAATCCGGTGTTGAACTCGCTAGATTACGATCGTCATTTTCAGGAACATAATCAAACATAAATTGTATCCATTGTTGAGGAAGTATAGCGTCCATGGGAAGACCTGACAGCTGCGTGAACAACACGTGCCTCAGAAACATGTGCATGCCATTTTCTGCATATTCTGAGGGAGGGGTTGATGCAAATGTGTGGGTTAGTGACGTACCATAACCTAGCTGTAGTCCCAATCGAGTCGTTTTTGTAGGCAATTATACTTCCTGATTTTTAAAAGACGATATCTCTGCTTACACTGAACTTTCAGTGCTGCAACTTTGCAGATACTGTTCATGCAACATTACACACTATTTAAAATGAAAAAAGTGAAATCGCAGTCAATTTTTTGTTTTCATTGTTTTCATTGTATTTTCATTGTTTGGTTGTGTATTTTTATTTTATAGACAGTATATGTATATTAAGAAAGGATGCTTTAAATTGACCAAATGGGACTGTAAAGACATTTATAATGTTAAAATATTAAGATCTCAAAGCACTTATACATAAGATACTATATATATATATAAATAATATTTTAAAAATAGAAAACTTATATAAATAATATATAAATATATTAAAATATTAAATATATATATATATATATATATACATATATATATATACATATATACATATATATATATATATATATATATATATATATATATATATATATATATATATATATATATATATAATTTTATTATTAATTTACTCATTTTATTACGATATTACTGTTTTGACTTCTTTTAAAAAACATTACAAAAAAATCCAAAATTCTGAATGGTTGTCTGATTCAGAAATAAAATGACTACAACATGCCAGTTCTTTACTCTAAAAAGTATTGAGGTGACCTGTTACAATAACTAAAATTGTTTTAGAGTGTAATTATTAGTTTAAAAAAATCTAAATCATTCTGAACAATTCTGAATGATTCTTCAACTAAAGTTTTTTTTAATCAGCCAGAGTAGCTATTGCATCAACATAAAATATGACTACTGAACTGCAAGTTCCATGTTTATGCATCATTACTTCAATAGCCTATTAGGCTGCACTTCTCTCTTGCTGCGCCACCAAGAAATGGATTTGCTTCTTTATCTGTAAACCTCACAGTCATGCCTTAATGTGTATTACACAAAAATTTAGAGAATAGAAATCTGACCCCTAAACGTCTTGTAATAAGCAAACTAATGTATAGCTGGTTATTTCTCATATCTTACAACCACCAGACGGTCTAAATGGGCTGTAGTTCTTGGCTGTAAGAAGCTTAAATGGGCCAGACTTTATGCAGAGGTCATGGGCAGTGGTGGTTTTGTAGAGGGCTGTTTGAAACATTCACATGAGAAGCAGTGTTTAATCACATACTCTAAGCGCTCTTTCACTGCTTGTTGCCATGGAAGGATGACAGGCTGATGTGCTGCTGAGTGCAGTTTGTGTGCATGAGCACAGCATTTTTTTTATCCACACAGAGTGAGAACAGAATGAAGCCACTTGGAGAACATCTAAAGCCTGAACAGAAGACTTTGAACTGCCAGATGATCACCTCAACTTCCTGATAGGAGTGGAAAATATACTGCTAGTGCCACAGAATCAAAAGGAAACTCTTTTCCTTTAGGATCACTGGAAAAATATTATTACTGATTTTAATCTGTCTGAATCAGAGACAGTCTGAAAAGAGAATACAACATCCTACTTTTCTATCAACGTTCTCTGATGTAACCGAATGGGAATCAGTGTTCCGAAACCATTCCAAGTACAAGGATAAAGTGTTAGAACGGATTAATCCTGATTCCACACAAAGATGAATGAGTCTCCATATAATTAATATTACTCCATCTAGGTAAAGTGATTTGACTGATTATTTATGATTGATAAGGGAATACATTTTTTAAATGACTTTTTAAAGGAACTCATAAGATTTACTATAGGCATAATGATAACGTTCTATCCTTATAAACCAAATCACTGTGCAAAGAAATGAGTCAGAGGTTCTTATAAAAATAGCCTACTCAAAATCCTCAAATTATATGATGAATCAAGTTTAGTCACCTTAAGAAAAGAAGATCACTAGTAAGTGTCAAGATAAACAAATTACTAAGATTTCAGTTTTGCCGGTGCTTTAAAAAAATTTTTAGAGATAGAGTTAAAGCAAAACTATATATATATATATATAAATGGTATAGCCTATGTACAGTACCAGCATGATAGAGAAATTATAGTACCAGTGTACTTGTTTAGTAACAACCTGCAGGAAAGGAAAGGCTGACTGTAGCCTAAACATCTGCTCAAAAGTTGTGCTGCACATTGATGTGCAAGAGAAGATCCATATAAACATCTGCTTGAAATTGTTTATATACTGATTCTTGATGTGTTTGTTCTAATGCACATCTGAAATTCTTGACATAAACTGCCACTTGTTATCGAAGTACCTCTATTGGACAGTGAACTCTAGGACATGCCTCATCATCTGTACAGCAAACCTCACTTGACATCCTACAAAACCTTATAGAAATACCAAATTTAAGTTCAGTCTGTATCATACACTGACATTTTACTCCTTGTCACCCTTCATGTTGATTTGTCTAAACAGACTTTTTACTTGCCTTTTTATTAGCCTTTAACAACCCTCATAATAAGTGTTCATATTATGAGATCATCAACCATAAAAGAGGCCCTGCAGATTTTTCTTCCCAGTTGCAATTTCACATCCCATTGTTGTGAATGGGAAAGATGTAGATCTTTCAGTCTCTTTTAACTGTTACAAGTGAATAATCACACCTTATAACCACCTTATATCATCGCATACTTAAGTGAAATCTTTTTAAAACTGACTTTCCCAAAATTCCCTGTGTAACCACGTTAATATTAGAAAAGCTTTCCAGTGCTGAAGAGCCCTAAGTGGAAATGGACATTGCAAACAGACACTGATGTTGCATTGTTTCTGCTCCATATGTGAGTATTTCATGTTCTTGCTTCACTTCAGATATGTTAAAGAGATATCCAATCTTGCATTGCATGTTTATGCATTTTGGGGTGGAGAAATGAAGGGAGGGGTGTGTTTGCTTGGGCTGATTTCGAACATAAGTGTTTCTCACCTTTAATGCGTTTTTTTAAAATAATACGTTTTTTGTTATCAGGTTTTGTATTAGGGTTTTAGGAAACATTTTTGAGTGTTACCTTAATGGTGTTTTGTATTTGTGTTGGAAATGGATTTCAACCCTTGCATGGATGACTATGATTCTTATTACTTGGATTTTGACCTTTGCATGGATGATCGAATTGGATTGCCCTGATTATAATATTGCTATATTTGGATCCACCCATTCCTCTGTATTGTCCCATGACAGAATGACTGGATGATGGATCCAGTAGCATGAATATTTTGCAGGGCTTTGCTACATGGACCCTAGAAGGGTATATCGACCTGGCCCTTTACTTGAGCGGTTCAGCTTTTACTGTGGGCTTGGCCGATGAAACATCTTGCAAGCTCACAGTACCCCTGAGCCTGAGTTCCTTCACGTCAGCCTTACAGAGCCTGTCCAGCTGGAGTTCTTTTCATATCAGCCTAACCGAGCCTGAGTTCCTTCATGTCATGCCAGCCATCAAGCCATCCATTCGAATTCGGTCTACGGCCATCCAGGACTTGTTTCCAGCGTGGCTGATCCCCAGCTGATATTAGCTTGTGCTGCCAAGAGAACCATCACTCCCGAGCTCTTCCAGCCAGAGCCTGTCCAGCCCGAGCCTTCACCGCTGTCGTCCGCCCAGCCGCAGAGCCTTCACTGGTCGCATCGTCAGCCCAGCCAGCCTGCTGCACGTCTCGTCTGCCCAGCCGGAGACCGTTGACGCTCTCGTCCTGCCCAGCCGGAGACCGTCGACGTCTCGTCCGCCCAGCCGCAGACCGTCTGACGCTCTCGTCTGCCCAGCCGGGAGACCGTCGACGTCTCGTCTGCCCAGCGGGAGACCGCTCAGGCTCTCGTCTGCCCAGCGGGAGACCGTTGACGTCTCGTCTGCCCAGCAGGAGACCGTCTGACGCCTCGCTGCCCAGCCGGGAGACCGTTGACGTCTCGTGCTGCCCAGCCAGGAGCAGTCTCGTATGCCCAGCGAGACCTTGACGCTGCTGCCAGCCGGAGACCGTCACGTTCTTCGTCTGCCCAGCCGGAGACCGTCTGACGTCTCGTCTGCCCAGCGGGAGACCGTCACGTCTCGTCTGCCCAGCGGGAGACCGTTCACGCTCTCGCTGCCCAGCGGGAGACCGTTGACGTCTCGTCTGCCCAGCGGGAGACGTTGCACGTCTCGCTGCCAGCCGGAGACCGTCACGCTCTCGTCTGCCCAGCCGGAGACCGTCTGACGCTCGTCTGCCCACACCCGGAGACCGTCTGATGTCTCGTCTGCCTAGCCGGAGAGACGTCCACGTCTCGTCTGCCCAGTCGGAGACCGCTGACGTCTCGTCTGCCCAGCCGGAGACCGTTCACGTCACATCGCCGCCGAGCCAGTGTCTCTGGACAAGATGGCCGCCGTCGAACCAGTATCTCCTGAGCTGGTGTCTGTTCCTGTCCCAGAGCCTGTCCCAGAGGCTCTTCCTGATTCTTCACTTTCCCCAAGAAATTCTGGTCTCTCGCCATTGCCGCCCAAGGGCCCACGGCCACCAGAAGGGTGATCTTCGCCATGGCTGCCAAAAGGGTCTTCTGCGCCACCTCTCCGACAGTGTTTCCGCTTTTGATGGCCATCGGGAGCCGCTCATAGAGGGGGGCTATGTTGTATGTCACGCAACACTTCTGAGGTCTGTCACAAGTCTGTTCTTGTTTTGTTTCTTGATTATTTTGTGTATTTTGTTATTGGACTGATTAAAATGGATTTTGACCCTTGCATGGATGACAATGATTTTGATTACTTGGATTTTGACCTTTGCATGGATGACGACGAATTGGATTGCCCTGATTATAGTATTGCTACATTTGGATCCACCCATTCCTCTGTATTGTCACATGACAAAATCTTGCTACAGTATTTTTTATGGTGATGTTCAGACATTCATAGCTGTGTTGTTTTTTGCATTGTTTTTTTATACAATGTTTTTTTTTTCATCTTAAATAAATATATTAAAAACAGTATATGGAGAGGTTAATGAGACTAGAATAACAAATACAGATCTTAAGGGATCTTGTAAGGGATAGTTCACATTTTTGTTCAATGTATGGACGAAAAAAATACATTTTTCTAAATAGTTTATCTTGTGCTCCACAGCAGAAAGAAATTCAAAATAGCATCAGCATGACTAAATGATGACAGAATAATTAATTTTTGGGGTGAACTATCCCTTTAAATTGCAACAATATCTCCCACGAGTCTGTATCAGTAACACTTCATTATCTTTGTTTATCCTGAGGAACATATCTATATGTCTATTAAAAATCAGACCAAAGAGCATACAACTGATAATTTATCCGTAACAACAAGCTGGAGAGTGTTACAGCTGAGTGGAAATGACGATTTTGTGGGATGGGGTGGGGGGTTAAAGTGCTCCCAGAGTTCCTGCTTTAATTTGGAAAGTGCCTTTGGCAATCGCAATAACTGCAGATTAGCAATGAGGGAATTTCTCTAGGGATGAGAGCTATACACAGAGAAACACCTCCGTCACATTCCTCCGCAAGTGTTTTCCTTTCCAAAGACCAGATTTCAACTACGGAATTGTCCTATGTTGCCCAACACACACTCGCTCATCCCTCTCTCTTGCTGTTTCTCCCACCTTCTCTGTTTATCTCTCCTCTTTTACAGCTCTTTCGAGAGATCATTTGCACGCTCTGGCTGGGAGTTTTATTTGTTGGTTCTTGGTGGAGGACATCAAATGAAAAACATTAATCACCCGGGTGTCAGAGCGAGATGGGGATACGCAGAAGAAAAGAGAATATTTTTGGGAAGGGGGCATTCTAAAAAATAGATAAAGCATATAACAGAAAGAGCAAAATGCTATCAAGTGAAGTGTAGTGGTGTTTTACAGATGCACTATAATAGCCATCACTCTATCTCTTCCTAAGGCAATCAAAAATCGTCAGCACAGACCATAGCTTTGCACACACCACAGTAGCCCAGGATCCTCACTCGAAGACTATATCAGATAGCTGTACATTTTCAGCTCCTTCATCTCCTCCACCAGATCACCACCTCACAGAACATACTTAATTGCATAGTCATTGCAGTTTTTAGAAGGACTTTCAATTTAATGGTTTAATTTAGTGCAATTAATTATTTTAAAACTAATCATCGCAATTAATCATGTCCCTGACCTGTATGTAAAGTCTATAATAAAAGTGCATACCTTCAAAGAAATTCAAGCTATTAGTGGAAGCCCCATTTTTTCAGTCAGTGTGGAGTGAGGAGGCTTTCACACTGGACAAAGTCTTACAATATACAAACAATAACTGACTTACTTTCAAAATTAATTGCTGTGGACTGTTTGCGTCACGGTTTGGGTTTTGTGTCTTGTTCCTGTTCTTGTCTGTCATGTGAGCCCCTGTTCTAGTCATGTGATCTTGCCTTGTGTTCGCTTTTTCTTTTGTGTCATGTTGTCATTGGTTGATTGGTTAAATGGTCACAGGTGTCCTTGTCTCGTCATTAGTCCTGTATTTAAACTCATGTTTACCCTGTGTCTTGGTCGACTATTGTTTGTTCTATGGTCTGACTCAAGTTTCTTGTTTTCCAGTCTTGGTTTGTACACCTGTTTCAGTTTAGAGTTTTCCATGCCTTGTCATGCTTTTGTTTAGTGTTTATCTTGTTTTGGAAATAAATTGCGTTTGGGTTCTCACCTCAACTTTCTTTCAGTGGACTTACGTTATAGGTTACAGTATGGTATTAAACCACATTTACAATACTGTTTAATAGTTTTGGGCCAGCAAGTCAATAAGGCTGCATTTATTTGTTCAAAATTCTATTTACTGAATTGTTTTATTTGATCAATTGTGAAATATTACAATTTAAAATAACTGTTTTCTAGTTTAAGGTATTTTATAAGGTATTTTATTTATTCATGTGTTGGTAAAGGTGGATTTTTTTCTGCCGATTCTTCTTTTGTTATCTATTTCTATATCTATCAACTTTAAACCAACAACAAATTTGAGGATATTTTGAATGAGGAACTAAAAGGAGAAATTGCGAAAGCTATTTTGTTTGTTTTGCACACAACTTATATGAATGCTCCATTTTAACTGTAAAAAGATGCAATAATTGAAGATAACTGATAAATGATTTTATACGTAGTCCACCTGTATAATCAACATGTGTTTTGAGTCTGATAAAGGGGCTTGCTTGTCACATTTAAGGAGCTCATGATGCTCCAGATGTAATTAATTAATACAAATAAAGGTAGAGTTGGGAAGGGAATGTGAAGTGATGCCCGAACTGCAGGAGGGAAACAACCAGCCACTTATACATCATTAGCATTTTGATTGACTCCATGTATGACATTCTCCTTAACAGCAATTTAATCAATGATAAACATGGTTCATAATTATATTACTGTTCTCATCAGGACTTGATGAAGTCTTAAATGGACAAAAAGCCTCCTTCTTTGATTGCCTTTTTAAAGTGTATTGAAAATAAATAAAATCTTTGTAAAGCAATACTTGCTAATATTTTAATATAGATATTTAGTGATAGATGAGTGGGACTGCAAATGTACTGTGTACATTTCTCCACAAAGACCACCATAGAAAAATGCTGTACATTCTAAACCTGATTCTGGTGCATCACAGATCACTGATGCCAGAAGGCATGTCTGTTTCTGAGACTGTTTGGATACCGAGAGGTTTCTCTGAGCTATGACACCTTGATATATTTTGTTTCTTCAGAAAGAGTGAAAAATTAGATGACAGAATGTAAAAAAAAAAAAACTAAAATAAATGGGCATGGTCTTTTTGAGATTATTAAAAAGTTAAAAAAAAAATAATAAAAGTGGTGGTGGTGAAAAAAATAGTGTGTTTTGTGCCTCATTTGAAATGTGTGGGTTATGTGTGATTTCCAGACAGAAGCTCTGAGTAATGTGTGTGATAGCAGTGGATACAAACACTGGATGTATGCGAATTCCAGATTTCAGCAAGCCCAACATCAAACTCAAAAGAGCCCATTCATAAGTAATCAGGTTATCTTCCATCTATGTCATTTCCAATTTGAAATTAAATAAGCAAAAACAAGAAAACGCGTGTATCATTCGTTATTAGTAGTTTTTTGTTGTTGTTTTTTATTAAAAAATCGAATTTCGGCTTGATTTTTAGTTTTTTGGTCAATGGGTCAAAAATGGATTAATGACTTCAAAATCCGTTTTGCACATGTGGGCGGTCATGAGATGCCCCTTTCAGCTGATTGGTCAAGCAAATCTAAGCCTGTGATGTCATCAGTAATTCCCCAGGTCTTTAAATAATATATGGCTTTGCGTTCCACTTCTTAAAGGGTCATGAAACCCCAAACCAAATTTTCTGAGACTTTAACAGAGGTATGTGTGTTGAAAACCATTGGAGACAATGTTAGCATCTGTTAGATTTAATAGTAGGTTTAAAATGGTTAATTTTGTGTTTTTTCTTTATTTTTATACCGTGTATATAGTCATGCACCAAACTGTGACGCCGGTTTTGGTTCAATACGAATACATGTACCATTCCATGTTCGTGAACGATTTCTATTTGTCAGTGTACAAATAAGTACATGCATATTACAGAAAGCACCGATGACTGTTTTGAGGAGAACATAGGAATTAAGTTGTGCAGGCTATGGATTTTTAATAGACAGATAGTCCTAGCATCATGCTACATAATGTTACGTTCGCTATGATGACTGAACGTTACTTTTCCATTGATTGCACTTGAGCAAACGTCACCAACCCAACCCTCGGCAAACTGATTGTACGCCTCAGTGATTTCCAGGTTTGGAATTGCACTTAGTGTGTAAAAACTCCTAACCAATAAGTTACCAGATAAGCAGTGCTCATAATCAGTGCTCAGTGATTCCTCCTTCGTTAGCGCATATAGATCCACACCACTGTACTGACATATGTGCAATGTACCTCTCTCTGTCTTGTGTTAATAGAGTCTATTTTTAATCTCTGTCACTTTGTCTCTTCATGATTTTTGTAATATTATAAACAGAAAGAATGAAATATTCAACATTTTCTTGTAAACAAAGCAGCTTACACCATCAAAGATGGCGTCTCTGGGGAGGTCACATGACATGAATTGGCCTATGGGAACTATATATTGTGTGCCTCATCAGTACATTATTACCGTAATTCATCACTCAGACCTCCAAAGATATTGCGCTGATTTGAAGCGGCACAATGTTATCGTCAAACTTCAGTCTTGTCTGATATCTAAGACCAAGAATGAGACCAGGTTGAGACCAGGTTTTTATTCTTTTTAAATAATACTGAGACCAAGAGCATTAAAGCAAAAGTCGGTTTGCATCCATTCCAAGCCTCTCTGGCAGTTCTGCAGAACAGTGTGCTTTGCTGCACTATTGGCCTTATTAAGAAGGAGTGTTAATTGAAGACATGAAGCTCCAGTGTAAATCTATACTGTAATCTCCAGTTCCTCATCAGCAGCACTTTCTCACCACAGGAGCATATCAATACTAAAACTCCCTTCCCACACACAATAACTAACACAATGCTCCTCTAACAACATTCCTCTAATGCGCTTCTAATGCTCTCCTCTTATGGATCAATGGAGCCTGTCAGTGTTATTGCAAGCAGTATTCAGCTTGATTGACCTTTTTGAGAAATTGAGTTTTGCCATCTGTGCCACAACTAACTGGAGAGTTTAATCAGAATTACACTTACTTCACTTTATTGCTAAACATACCCTTAATAAAGCTGTCCTCTTAAATTGTCAAGAGATTCGTTAAGGAGCAAAATCACTCAACATTTGCACCACTTGCAGTATTTTAGCTGCATAAAAAGGGTTATAATTTAATCACCCAGTTTAGCCACATGTTAAACATATAAATTGTTATATGCTGAGAACATTTAAATTCAATTATTGTCATTCTTTGTCAAACATGGCTTATTTGATTTAAAATAGGTTTATTGCTTGTGCTTTATTCACAATACCTAAAACAACATTAAATTAATTTAAATTAAGTGACTTGTTCAGTTGACACCATGACAGAAATATTTTTTTTAAGTTAAAGACCACATGAAATAAAACTGGAACTATATTTTAAACTATATTAACTGGAACTATATTATTTCATAATAATTAAATTAAACTTTTTTCTACTGAAATGACTTGTTTTTCACTGATAATAAAGGCTGTGCAGGTGGTGAAAAGTAATATTAACCAATAATATCAAAGCGAAGCAACCCAACAGCGATCCAATCAAATCCTGATGCATAAAATTTAGGATGGATGCCTATAGCTGGTTATACACAATGGCCCAGGGTGATTCACTAAAGACTGCACAGACAGGCTGCGACAAAGAGTTTGATTTAATGTCCAATTAACTGAAGAGTGCATGACCTGCAAGAGACTACCTCAGCTCAACACACACACACACACACACACACAATCACGGCTTCAGCTCATCAATGCAATATTTGACAGCCCTTTTCTGAGATACTAAAAAAAACATTTCCTCTAATTGAAGTCAATAAAATACTATTTTAAAGCTTCATCTTTGAACAGTTCACAATATTGTGCAGCGCACCAGTAGTCACAACACTGATGTCCACCACTGTTCTAATCCTCTAACTATGAGGTTCAGGTGAAAATCACAAGAAGGCTAAATGTACAACATTCTACATTTTCTAGATTCAATGAACCATTGAATAAGACTGCATTTACTTAATCCAATTACTTGTTCTTATTTACCATTGAAGCACTTTAATTTAGGATGCTTACTTATTAATTCAGGATGTTTACACTGCATGAATTCAAGTCTAAACTCAAATCCCATTTGTTTTAACAGTATTATCAGTCATGACACGTTTTTCTTAAACATTCTTCATAACTCTGTATTACAGTCAGAATGTTAAATTGGGTCCCATTAGTCTTTTGCATCTAATGGTACCCGTCTTTTGCATCTCAGCTGAACAAGGTTGGCTTTCCCTCACAACAAAAAACACACTTCTCTGGTGACATTGTTAATTTTATGGTCTAAAAATCGAATTACAGCGTTGCAGACGGCCTCCGTAATGCGAAGTCGGTTGCGTTCTCGCTCTGGTTGACGTGTGCGCGCTCTTCCAAGAGAAGTGCCCTTACAAGCAGTTCCGCCCAAACGTGCCGCACAAGCCCTCAAAAGTGAAGCCAAAACGTCTCGATTGCCCCCCTGTGACCGGTCCTAGTATAGCTCATAACCCCGCCTCCCCATGTTATTCAACGGGACGTGAGACCAACTAAACAATTAAAATACACTTCACATATCCTTTTTCCAAAGATAGTTTCTGTCATTTACTGTAGTTTCTATCACAGGGATGTAATTTCAAGTGTTCGTTTTTAAAATACGTTTTTTGATGTCTTTAGGCGCCTTTTAGCGTCAGTTGCATGACGTGATCCTGACGGCGTCATCTAACTGACGCTGAAGGAAAGCTGTCAGTTAGATGACGCAGTTGGGTTTAGGTCTGGGTAGGGTAGGGTTACACGCGATCCTTGGGCATCATCTAACTGACACTAAAGGGCGCCGAAAGCGTTAGATATTGAAGCATGGTCAAATGCTTCCCAAAGTCAGTTAGGCTGACGCCTTGGGGTGAGAATGGGCTGTTAGTTATGTGATGATAAAAACGGTGCTCTGACATCATGATTGACAGCTGTGATTGACAGTGCGAGGTAGTCACTGAAGCACCAGCAGACATTTAAAAAAAATGTTGATTATGTGGTTAGTAGTTGTATTTACCTCATTTTAACGAGCTTCTGCAATCAGCAGACATCACTGGAGAAGAACGAAGCAGACAGAGGCCACTTAATGAAAGTGCGGGGCGTGTTCTTGCGCTTGATTCAGCGATAATGAGACAGTGGCCTTGATTTTGCGGCTTTACTTCCTGCTCACGACTGCGCATGACTGGTCCCGAAAACGCAAGTGCGCAGTCTCGAGTTCAAGATGTCAGCGTCATATCGAGACACTGGCGGCTTCAGTTCTCTCTGATGGAAAAGAGCGAAGGGTGTCGTCCATCGTTTTTTACAGTCTATAGTTCCGCCCTTTATGACGTTCATAGAGAGCCATACTTGAAAAAACGGTAACACTTTATTTGAAGGGGTGTGCATAAGACTGACATGACACTGTCATAAACATGACATAACACCTGTCATGAACATGAAGGAGTCTTTATGAATGTTTATGACTGTTGTCATTAAGTGTCATTCGGTAAATTATGACACTTTAAATGCAAAGTTGACATTGTTTAAAACGTCTTTGTTATGACAACTTGACATTAACAAAGACAAAAAATTTCTTTGTTATGACATATTGACATTAACCAAGACACAAATGTCTTGGTTATGACAACTTGACATAACCAAGAAATCATAACCTGTTAACCTGTAATGTGTTAACATTACATTACCCTATCATATGTTATGGTTGGTTGTAACTTTGGTTGTCATGACACCATTATAACTGTAACATGAATATTTGACTTGTCCTCAAGTAAAGTGGAACACATTGTACTAGTTATAAAGATGTCATTAAGGGTCATTAGACTGTCAAATGCTTTAACAACAGTGTCATTAATATTTCCCTTTACCTCAAGTAAAGTGGAACACATTGGACTAGTTATGATTTCTTGGTTAATGTCAAGTTGTCATAACAAAGACATTTCTGTCATGTCAAGTTGTCATAATCAAGACATTTTTGCCTTTGTTAATGTCAAGTTGTCATAACAAAGACATTTTAAACAATGTCAATTTTGCATTAAAAGTGTCATAATTTACAGAATGACACTTAATGACAACAGTCATAAAGATTCATAAAGACTCCTTCATGTTCATGACAGGTGTTATGTCATGTTTATGACAGTGTCATGACAGCCTTATGCACACCCCTTCAAATAAAGTGTTACCGAAAAACGTATTGAATCCGAAAAGGAGTGTCTTTGGCAAAGAAATGCTGTCATACATCTGACTCATTTATTTAAACTTTAGCCATGTTTACCATGAGAATCCAACAGTGTAAATGAGTCGGAATGCATGAAATAGCATTAGACATCCCTTTAATGACACAATTTTGGGTGAATTAACCCTTAATAGCAAAAAATCTATATTTTTTTATTCTATTATACATAATATATAGGGTCTGTAAATTTAAATATAAAATAAACGTATATTATTTATATAAATAATAATACATGTACATATTTTTATTAATACTTTACTGTCTATGTAGGCAGTTGGCATTGAAACCACTTGCTATGTTTTGGAACAGAGCCATACTCAGGTGATGTAGAGTAGGTGGAGGAGGAAGTGCCCTTAGCGGTCAAGTTTTTCATATAACATTGTACAATATCTGTTTGAGTTGTTCCAATACTTTCTGCCTTCTTCTACATCAACTCATTTTTTTTAAGATTCATGAACTCCATTTCCAGCCACAGGGGACTCTGTTTCTCTCATCATTTGCCTCTTTCTCTGTCTTCTCGTGATTATCAAGTCAAAGACCTGCATATTGTCATGTCTGCCACTTGTATTTGTGTACCTGAGGACCTGTGGTGAGATTTGACTTTCCAGATTCTCTGTGCACAAAATAATTCAAATGAGGCACAATGTGTCAGTTTGAAGGCTGTTAGACCATGGAAAATTTGATTTGCCAACCATAAAAAAGAAGAAGAAGAAAATGTGAAAGCACAGAGTATTTGGATAATTTAATGTCTATTTAAAGGCATATTTCCAGGAAACAATTTTAATTTCTCCTTCAGTCATGTTTACAGGGAATGGGCATATTTACCTTCCGTAAACATAATAAACTGTCCACAGAGACAGGAAATAAAGCATTCTGTTCTCAAGGGGGGCCGAAGGCACAATGAGAGTGGGCTGAGGGAGAGCTGCTTTTTCCATCATGTGAAAAATGATAAATCATACCATCAAATTATACTGTCTGGTGTTAAAATAACACTTATTTTTTCTGTATAAGTGATTTTCTGCATGAAAACTTTCAGCAGCAACTGAAATACCACTGTGAATACTTAGTGATATCAGTCTCTGACCCATACATCTCTTAGGACCACTAACTGCCAACACACTACAACCGACAGCACCTTTATTTACAGAGGATGCTAGAAACACGTCAGGCGTTTTCTTGCCCAGGATGGGACTTTAATCTCATTTAAAAAACACACATGCCAGCGTTCATTTAGTTTTCCATGCCATCACCTGTCACATCAGTGAGCAACAGTCACTCCTTGTGCTTATCGACGCCCCCTATTTATTGATTTGGGCGCTTCTTTTCCTTCCATCCATAGTGAGGCGATAAATTATTTGATAGGGATCAGAGAGAGTCTGGGCTGGGGGTATTTTAATAGAGACCTTCATTCATCTCCCCATCCTCTGACCCTTCTGAGCTCAAGAAAACAGTGAACAGCAGGCATGGGAAGATTGACTGCAGTATTCTGCCAGCTGTGTAATGACTATTATAATCCCTATTGATCAGAACATAATCTGACTTGTCCGTTGCTTCCTTTTAGATTGAATTCTGTTATTTAATGTAATATTTTTTTGTTCCAATGCATTGATTCATCACTTTAGAGTGATGGGTTTATGGGTAATCTACATTCAGAGGAGCTTTTCTGTCCACAGAGAGCATCTAAAATATTTATGCTGAAAAGGATTCTTCTGTCTTTCTTTATTATGTTCTTCAGATCTACTAGTGCTTGAATACAGAAACAGTCAAACTAACAGTAGCCTTTTTAACAGGGTTAATAGTGGAACTGAGTTACAGGCCCCCCTCGGCAGGCACAAAGATATATTGATAATCCATAATATTAAAATGACAAAATCGTATAGTTATAATCAAATGCTATCGGTAGCAATAAAAATTCACAAGACTCAGTTTTCCATCCATAAAACTGAGAAATGTTCTTTATTTGCCTAGCAGCTTTTGCCCTCCCATGTAATCGATTAAGCTATCAAAAGCAGAAATGGTTTGTCTTGTAGTCCAGCAGTTAAATTCAGCTTGTGGCATGGAAATGAGCCTTGAACTACAAAAAATTAAGCCTAAATCAGGTCTCAATTCAGAAGAGTGAGGCTTGCGAGAGAAAAGTGTAAGTGTACAAAAGTAGCCTTCAGTCACTTTATACAAAGCAAAATATTAAATTGTGTAAATGTGACTATACTGTACCAGTCTTTCTGCACTGTTTTAGTGATACAGAGATATAAATTAGATAAACATGCAGATAGACAGCTGCATTCAAACTGTCCAGGTTTACAAGCGTTTCTGTTTGTGGTATGGGGTGCACCGAAATTTTCGGCTGCCGAAAATGTTTGGCTGAAAATGGCATTATCGGTTTCAGGCTGACGTAAAAAAAAAAAAAAAAAACGTAAACCGAAAATGAATATCACTCGCGCTCTCCCACCCATGCGCAAGCACTTAGGTTTCACTCATGGTCGAGCTGTTATCACGCTGTTAAAAAGCAGCGTGTGCGTAAAATGACACAAAAAGAGCTGACGGAAAGTCAAACTTCTGGTGAAGGAAGAGGTGCAGCACAAACGGTGCCTGAGAAACGGTTACATACAAGTGAGCTTATTTAATTATTTATTTTATAATAAATAAAATAGTTCAAATGTCTTGCTATGTTATTGCAATTGGTAAACTGAATTAAATTGTGAAAGTGAAGTTTTGAATAATAGTGAAAATAAAGTAGTCTTGGGTGCTGGGTGTTGTAAGGGGCCCATCTCTTGGTTCTGTGACTGGGACCCAACATTTGGTCCTGCGCCCTGAGTGGGACTATTCAGAGTGCCTCTATAGTTATGCATACGCTTTAAACATTTTTAAATAATTAAATTGCATACTTTACATTTGCCATGACAATACTACTCCACAATAAGGTTGAATTTGTTAACATTAGTTAATGCATGGTATCATGAACTAAAATGAACAATACTTTTACAGCATTGATTAACCAAGGTTAAATACATATATCATTTTATTTTAACATTTAATGTTGTATAAACTAACATTAAATCTATTAGAAAATTAAAGCTTTAGCATAAGTTCTGCCGGGAAGACTGAATTGTTACGTCACTTATTAGGATACCTTCTCATCTATCCAATCATGTTACTTTTAGTATAAAAGATCGGTACTTACACATGTCTGAGTTCGCAGATGCAGACGCTTTCAATCACTTCCATCCTCCCCACCACCACCGGTCCTTCCCATGCCTCACAGGGGGTCGGCTGCACTATTTCTTCAGGCAGGAAATCCAGAGTCTGTACCCTAAAGACAAAGAACTTTATCATAATAATGCTTGGGCTGTTAATAAATGTATAATTGTTACAGTATTTGTTCCCGATTCATTCTGGTCTTTTTAATGTTTTTGAAAGTGTTGTTAACATTTATTTGTTAAAACATAATAAACACAGTAATATTGTGAATGATATTTTAAACGATATTACAGTACCTGTCAAAAGTTTGGAAACATTGACATTTTTTTTGTTTTTATTTTTTATTTAAAAAAAAAAATACAGTAAAACATTAATGTTATGAAATATTATTACAAAAATAAAATGATCTTTTTCTTTTGGAATATATTATAAAATGTAATTTATTCCTTTTCAGCATCATTACTCCAGTCCTCAGAAATCATTCTAATATCATATGCTGGTTTGGTGCTCAGGTAACATTTATCAGGTAATAAATAACATTGTTCATTATTATCAATGTTGAAAACAGCTGTGCAATTCAATATTTTGTGGAAAACTTTTTTATTACTGTAACATTATCAATATCTTTACTGTCAAATTTGATCAATTTAATGCATTCTTGCTTTTTAAAAGTAATAATTGTTATTTTTAAAAAAATCATACCGCCCCCAAAATTTGAAACAGTATTTACTTATGAAATACAGTTGATGATACCTATTATTTGAACTAAAGTTAAAAAAATACAATACAAAGAGAGAAAGAGTGGAAGAGTGAAGAGAGAAGAGTAAAGAGTGAAAGAGTGAGTGAAAGAAAGAGTGAGTGAAAGAAAGAGTGAGTGAAAGAAAGAGTGAGTGAAAGAAAGAGTGAGTGAAAGAAAGAGTGAGTGAAAGAGTGAAAGAGTGAGTGAGTGAGTGAGTGAGTGAGTGAGTGAGTGAGTGAGTGAGTGAGTGAGTGAGTGAGAGAGAGAGAGAGAGAGAGAGAGAGAGAGAGAGAGAGAGAGAGAGAGAGAGAGAGAGAGAGAGAGAGAGAGAGAGAGAGAGAGAGAGAGAGAGAGAGAGAGAGAGAGAGAGAGAGAGAGAGAGAGAGAGAGAGAGAGAGAGAGAGAGAGAGAGAGAGAGAGAGAGAGAAAGAGAGAAAGAAAGAAAGAAAGAAAGAAAGAAAGAAAGAAAGAAAGAAAGAAAGAAAGAAAGAAAGAAAGAAAGAAAGAAAGAAAGAAAGAAAGAAAGAAAGAAAGAAAGAAAGAAAGAAAGAAAGAAAGAAAGAAAGAAAGAAAGAAAGAAAGAAAGAAAGAAAGAAAGAAAGAAAGAAAGAAAGAAAGAAAGAAAGAAAGAAAGAAAGAAAGAAAGAAAGAAAGAAAGAAAGAAAGAAAGAAAACTGTGTAATGAAGTGCTAAATATGTAGGGCAGGGTTAGGCCTTGAGCGCAGAGCATGCTGGGAAATGAGAAGTGTGCGAGACAGAGCTCTGTCACTGTCGCTGTAGGGCAAGCAAACACAGCAGTGTGTGAGCAGCAGGTTTGTTCTACACACCAGGGCCAGACGTACCCGTAGTACAACTGAACACTTTCATTAGACTATCTGACTAAGTGGAAAAACGTCTGCAAATGTCTGTAAAATTCTAATACTCCATTAGATTCTGATTTAAACTCTGCAGAGGCTTCAATTGGGTATAAGTTAGTTGGTACAATCTGTGCTCCAGGTGTGAAGTTGGAGACTCATTTAGCACAACAGGGAATGTACATGATTCTCCCAATAGATTTTTCTTCAGAGAGTAAATTCACATACACTACCATTCAAAAGTTTGGAGTAAGAGTTTTTGAAAGATGTCACTTAAGTTCATCCAGGCTGCATTTATTTTATAAAAATTGGTCAAATTTTGTTACTATATTCATTTAAAATAACTCTTTTCCATTTAAAATGTTATTTCTGTGATTGCAAATCTGAATTTTCAGCATCATTTCTCCAGTCTTTAGTGTCACATGATCCTTCAGATATTATTATAATATGCAGATTTGATGCTCAAGGAATATCATTAATGTTGAAAACAGTTTTTGTTTTGTTTGTTTTTTATGGAAACTGCAATACTTTTTTCCCAGGGTTCTATGATGAAAGCAAATATTTGTAATCCTTCTGTAACATTATAAATGTCTTTACAGTCACTTTTAATCAATTTAATGCATCCGTGCAGACTAAAAGTATTAATTTCTTTCAAAAAATGCATGACAGTACTGTATAAGTCTCCTTTCAGGAGGGACTATAAAATAGACCATTTTCATGGAAAATGACAACATGTCTCACAGCAGATGACGGCACTCAAAGCGAGTTGGGGGAAAGGCTTTAAACGGCTCATGAATTGAGAAATCAAAATTCTCTTGATCTTTTGACATATAGGAGGTCATTGTACTATAAAAATATCCTGTAAGTTTCAGAACTCAATATTTTTGTTAGTCAAAAAACTGATTTTATTGAAACCAAACTCTAAAAATGACCCATACAGGTTTGCAGCAACTTGGTGAGTAAATTATGACAATTTAAATTTTTGGGAGGAGTATCCCTTTAAATGCAGCAGGCCTATCAAAACATTGTTTCGCAGCAATGGTCAAAAACATGAAAGAAAATAGCTTATTACTTCTAAATAAGGATGTTTTTTATGTAGAAATCTTGATAACATGATATGTGGACATCAGAGAAAATGAACAAATTAAAAAAAGCAGTTCATGACCCCTTTAAACATTTTTGGACTGAAGTGAATTTGAGGGGGTGTTTAATGTTCATGATGAGGCACTTACTCATGTTTGGAACCTCTCACAGGTAAATGGCAATATGCAATTATAGAAGTGTCACACTGATAATAGTGGATTAAAAACAAGGTCATTCATCTACATCCATGCAGAAAAACACTAGTCTGACTTCGTCATAAACATATTCTAGTCAGAATGTGAGTCTGATACTGCTCCATTGGCTTTGATTATGAGGCGTGTCTTAAAGCTACACTGTGTGATTTTTACCCCCATCTAGCAGTGAAAAGGTAGATGACCATCCAGTGAATATTAGTTTCTGTTCCTCTCAATTCCGATTTGTTTTTAACTCCTACGGTGGCCAACGTAGTCCAAGATCAACATGGCTTCCAGTTCCGACCTCATCCATGAGTGTTAACTCAAACGTAAACACGAAAGGCGAAGCTTGAATTAATGGGTATGTCCCTCTTTGGCTAACGTAGGCTACTTTCAAGATGGAGGGGCAACATGGCGACCGACATTAGAACCCCTTACCCGTATGTATTTTCAATGGCATATTATACACTCACAAGAATACTTTATTACTTGAACGAAGTAAATATACATTAATGAGCACATATATTTTTGAAAGAACTAAGTGTTTTTAGCTAAGAATAAACTAAACACAGTGTAGCTTTAACCGAACTAGGAAAAAAAAACAATCCACTCAATTGGATAGACTTACAACCAATCAGAGCAACGCAGTAAGTGACGTATGTTGAGCTACACATAGTTGTCAACAGAACTCTACAACACGCACGCTGGAAGTAGTAAAATAATGTGTGTTGCTTCTTTTACTTGGTCCTCCATGAGTGTGACCAAATGAGAAACCACAACAACCACATCCCATCTTCTTAGCAACCATCAGAGAGGGCTGATAAATTAAACTTTTGTCGAATCCCATAAGAAGGACGGCAAACACATTTACGATCGACAAATGCCTTCATTGCAGTTCTCCGTTCTGGTCACCAAATGAATGCGCTGTCGATTTATTTTACAACAGACCCGATAGCAGAATCCATACATCTCAATTCTCCAGCTGCAGTCGTCTTTGAGGGAAACCAGTTCAACCCAAGAGCTCTTTATTAACGTGATGATTACGTAACTGCAGATCATCTGTCCATCCATAGCTATCCATAATAAAGTCTAGATGTCTTGTCCACGCTGCTGGCCAACTGAGGTCGACGTCCGCACCTGGCAGGCATCTTGTCACAGGCAGCTCGCTCACTCCTAACATTGTGTATCAATGGTGCATTTTCTTACTTTTTAAATAACCAACTTTCAATTTAAAATTTTTGTTAGAAACCAAACCGTTTGTAAAGATTTATTCCTTTCAAGATTTCAAGATTTCAACGAGATACGAGTATTTGTGTTCATGCTGATCACTCATCTTACATCAGGTATGACAGGGCCCGCCAGAAAGCTTGCCTGTGACAAGATGGCTGAGAGTGATGACAATAGAGACTTCGCCGTAAGACATCTAGCCTCGATAGATCATAGATCTAGATGATAATTTCTCTTCAATGGATTCGAGTCCAGTACCGAACTTCCCGAACCAAAAAAAAAGGATTTGTGCCGAGAGAATTAACTATGACATTCTGCATGTAAACCACCAGTTTATTTGACATGGTGTCACAGTTGGTCCTTTCTTTGGAGCAGAAAATCTAGGGAAAAAGTGTATTTTCACCAACAGCATGCTGATACTGACACCATAATGAATCCATTAATAAACTCCCTGTGTGAGAAGTGCTGCCATTTTTATGAAGGCCGACTTCTCATTAAATGGACATTATTAAGCATAGGAGGGAGCCTCCGTCACCCCGGCCACATCTTGTTACACATCATTTAATTTTTTACACTTCGCACGCCAGGCAGCCCCTGCAATCACCAAGCCATCAATCATGCCAAAACACACCATTGTCATCACATCTTGCATTTGAATTTAAAACAAAGCACTTATGCACTGTAACAGTCTCTGACTGTTTTTATTCTTAAGCTAATTATCAAACGTCTATATTTATTACTTTCATTACTGCCATTATAGTTCTTTGTTTTGAATTTCCCGACCACTATGAATGCATTCCAAATGAATACGAATATGTTTCAGCCAATTAATCCTCATTAGGGTTGAACTCGTCTGTCTGTTGTGGTTGGGCTGCTTCACAGACACAAGGGCCTCGTCGTGAGCAGTAAACATGTTCTTGCAGATATATTCAAATCTAAATATGCTCATTAACGGCATTCACAAAGCACTAATCATCCTTACCAGAGTGAGTGAGAGAGAAACAGTGCATTGTGTTATGAGTTATTACTTTAGCGTGGGAGAAGAGAGGGGCGTTTGACTATTGACTGAAGGTTATAATCTCCTCACTGGTGATGTTCACTCAGTAATGTAATAACTACCATTTACGTTTATCTGTCCCGGTGACAGCCCGCAATAATGACATCATAAACATATAATCTATAAATAAGGGCTAATTCTTTTCACTTGCCCCATCCTTCACATCTCACTGACAGCCTGGCTGGTATTAAGGATAATACGGCTACACAAGAGAAACCTCTAAAAGTCAATGAGGCAGATACACACAGTGTGATGAGGGTAATGGTGTCGACTCTTTTAAGCGTCTGCCTCCTGTTTACGTTCATTCAGATTTTAATAGAGCTCAGCAGTGTCTCCTTACAGCGTTTGCAGCGCGGGGAAATTAAGAGGGACAGAACTCTCCCACCTTTTCACATTTGAAATAACTCAGCCATTACGTGAGACATAAATGCATTTGTGATGACAAAGAGAGAGAGAGCAGGCAAGTGAGAGAGGAAGATGTATAGAGAGAGAAAGAGAAAGAGAGACTGCAATATATTACATCATTACTTAATGAGTCCCTCGGTGTTGCACAACATTTCAGTACACCAACAGCTATAAACACAGGCTAATTTAGCATCGCTATCCTCCATAGCCACTTTAATTGCAGACAGACAGTCAGAACTAGCATGCTGACTGGTTGTACCGAAAACATTGCGTACGGGGAAGGGGAGGGGGACGTCAGTGACTCAAATGGTCCCTCTGGAACACTTAAGAGTAATATGAAGTACTGATATTTGGAACAAGAGAACAAAAGACAATTAAAGCGAAAATGAGGAGAGTCTGCCTCTCAATTAAATTGTCCTGAAACTATAATAATCAGGGCTGTTGATGGAGGGTGTCTCTGTCTCAGAGAAGTGGGCCACCACCCTCAATCTCCTTGGTTCGGCACCAAGTGCTGGCGGCCCAAAGGTCATCGGATGTCGTCTTGTGCTACATGCTAGTGTTGTGTCCAAAATTGCCGGTAGCTATGCAAAATGGCAGAGGACATCATCTACAAACCTGTATACTGCCAAATTGTCCATTGTATAAAATAAAATAATTAAGTTCAAAATATGTGAGGTTTATTGCATCAACAGGGATTGTAAAATACTTTCTCCATTTGTTTTACTGTCATATACTGTCAAAATGTCTATTATAAAAAATAAAATAGAATAAAATAAGTGAGGTTTATGTTTAAAGGCACCATACAATTAAAATGAATTTACATGCTCTTGCAGTATACTATAAATTATTTGTCTGTGCACATAATTTTTTTTAAAAATTCATATGCCCATGTAATCTTCAATAATAATAATAAAAAAGTATTAAAAATTCATCCTCCCTCTAGTAGTGACATCACTTCTCTTCTCTGATTCCATTCCCGATGTACAAAATGAAGTTCCGAAATATGAAGAAATATGTGTTTGCCGTCCTTCCTATGGGATTCGACAAATGTTTGAATAAAATATTTTTTTTAAAATGCGAGGTCTATGCTTAAAACAAGTTATAGTACAGGGCTGTTGAATGCTTGATTCTGATTGGTTGAGAACATTCTAAAGGTGTGCAATTATTTTCAGGGAAACGCACGGCTAAAGTAGTTTCAGGCAAGTTTGAACCGCATTGATAGGCTTACTTGTTAAAAGGGCTTTGTGTTTTTTATTTATTGGGTACCCAATGTCAATTATAGAAAAAACAATAATGAACGAATTAATTAAAACGAAGTTAATAAATAAATAAATATTAATATTAATATTGACGCACATGCTTTTCTGTCTCATTATTTCAACGTCTCTCTCTCCAATAACTGCATTAATAACTGCATAAAGCCGAGACAGACTAGTTTAGGCCTACGCCAGTTATGAATGTAATTTAATACTTCTGACTGATCATGCCCAAACGCGCGTTCAGCACAGCAGCGCGTTCAGTCTGTTTTCACTCAGATGGTAAGACCTGCTACTACAGTCAATGGAAACAGTCGGTCTTCGAATATTTCAGCGAATTGTAAGTGTGTCCCCCATCATTACATTAGTCTGCTATCAGTGGCTCAAACCTCCGTTACTACTACCTCTAAAATGACGTTCTGGAATTAGCAACGGAGGCATGGGATTAGATGCGTAAGAAATTAGTCCTACATACAAGAGCGCTTTTATGTCAAAAACTTGACGAACGTCTTGATATGAATCATCTGAACAATGTTTTGAGGTGTGGTAACTGTAGTATAAGCGGAATAATTGACTTCAGGCCGTTGAATATCTGAAAAATAATGCACACCCGAGGTGTAACGGCCACTCCGCTTCGCGTCGTGACCGCATTACCACCTCGGGTGTGCATTATTTTTCTAATAATTCAACGGCCTGTCGTCAATTATTCCTTACTCAAAAATCTGACAAAGAAACAAAATACTGATGTCTTTTTTTTAAAATGTTCTTGCAGATCATTTTATAGGACGAAAGTATAAAAAATAAGCACCATAAAACTATAACTCCATAAACTACATCCAACAGTATGTTTCTGAAGCCATGTTAGCTTTGTGTAAAAAACTGACTTAAATATAAATATACAGAGAGATTGAAAGTTTCATCCACAAGCTTTAAATCAGACAGGAGATAAAGAACATTCATTACTCATCGTGAAGAAGCTCTTTGACTCACTGAACAAAAACAGTGTTCAAGATAATTGTCCCTTGGACACTGGTTTCAAACTATGCCAAAGAAATTAATAGCAGTGTAACTTTATTGAGGACACTAGCACAATTGTTTTAGGCCACATAGTACAAATATAGTTGACAAAAGTATGATGCAATCGAACACAAAACCTCATTACTTAAATGTTACAAATGTTAGGCTAATACTACTTCACAATGTATTTGGTTCTGGTCATCTAATAGTCTTTGGCTGTCCTATAGTTTTCTTGTGAAGACAACAGAAGAAAAGTTTAAACTTACCAGAACTAGATCTGTCTCTGGAACAAAAGAAACTGTGCCATTTCACTCACTGACACAATATTTGCACTGATCGCTTTTGCCTAGAGACATTTTACTTTACGCAAATTAATTTTTTTTTCTTTTTTTACTGGGAGTTTCACAATTTAATTGAATTAAAATACACCATCGGGGGAAAAACTTACCTTTAAAATGGACTTGTCCTCATTTATTTCTTCCATTAACTTCCAAAGGCACATTATAAAGGTTCATTTTACAGGACTGTTTATACATTTTCCTGTCTAAAAAAGCAACCTCTGCTAAAAGAACCTGTTAAAAATAAAAGTTTTGAGAATGTATGAGTTTGCGAATATGAGCCAGATGATGAATATATTGGGAAATGAGCTCTGATGAGGACATATGATGGTATAAAACATCTGCTCAAACTGAACCCTTCCAAGTTTCAAAAGGTAACAAAAAAAAGCTTTATTTGATTATTTTTTAATTGTTACATTACTTTCAGGAGAGTTTTATATTGTCGCCGACAGCCATCCATGTTAGATATAAATCCGGGTCGCTAAAGACCAAAATATTAAATGATTTGGGAAACATTCATGAAGGTGAGAAGAGAGTTTAACTTTTTGAATATCAACATTACTTGACTGGTAAAACTTAACGAAACTGTGCCACAGAAATTAGAATTCTGTCATTAAAATGAAAATAGCAACATGGTTTATAATGGGAGTATCTATAGCACCTAATATTTTAAAGCCCAAAAAAATCCATCATAAAAGTAATCCATATGGCTCCAGGGGGTTAATAAAGGCCTTCTGAAGTGAAGCAATGTAGTTTTGTAAGAAAAATGTTTATAACTTATAAAATATAATACCTGGCTGCTAGTAATGGACATAATCCTACTCATACCTCAGGTCAGAGGTCACTCTTCTGCCAGAATTTGACTTCACCAGAAGTCAGTTATAGTTTATAAAGTTATAGTTTGTAACGCTAAGGGGGGTAATTTGAAAGTAATTTGAAAGTGATTGCAGTACCAGTTTTGGCCACAATCTTGCATATGGCCAGTGGTGGAGGAAGTACTGAATCTCAGTACTTAAGTAAAAGTATAAATAACCAGATAAATATTTACTTTAGTAAAAGTAGAAGTAACACAATGACAAATTGCTGTCACCATTTCTGAAACAAGCTTACAATTAGGCAATATACACATCATGCTTATCCTTACTATATGTTAATAACTATGTTTGGCAGTAAACGCGGTTAATATATGGTGTAAAATCTGAACCGCTTGGCTTGCCATAATCCTAACCAAACGTACATTACACACGGTGCGTTTCCTTTGCATATAAAAACTAATTTTCACGTATAAATTGCACGATTAATGCACTGCGTGCGAGACGCATTTAGTGTGACCGGGTTGATATATCTATGGCAACCAAACGTCACGTGAGACATACGTGCAATGGATGGACGGTCAGATTACGTTTTTGCACGGAAAAAACTGATCAGAAAATGTTATGAAAATGTAACAGAAGTTGTAGGAATGTAGTGGAGTAGAAAGTATAATAATTGCTGCAAAATATAACAAAGTAAAAGTAAATAGTATGCACTTTTTATTCTACTTAAGTAAAGTAAAGATACGTGAAAAATGTACTTAAAGCTGCGGTCGGCAACTATGACTGATTGAGTGGACTTTGGCAATATTTTGAATGTTTACAACTCATATGGCCCTCCCCCACTATTAACGAATACCCTCCCACAGAGTTCGTGCTTGAGTGCGTGCGCACCAGGTTTTCTGTGAACGCGACCGTCATCAGCGTTCATCAACAACATGGATTATTTGGAGGTATGCTGCCCTGGCTAATCTACCAATATATTGCAATTGCTAACGTCATTAATACTTGGTTTGTTAGTGTTCCGCCATTACTCTTCCTTACTGCGCGAACTTCAGGCGTGTGCATGTGATTGTAACGTGCGCGAGGGGTGGTTTGTGCCCGATCTGTGATTGACAGTCAGATCTCACACCCCCCTGGGCTGATTGGACACAGTTAACAGAGAGCACTGAATTTTTGCAAAACAAAAACACGCTCCAGATGGAGTTAGAAGCTCGTTTTTTTTTCTAAAACCACTTTATTTATGTTGTTCTGTCGGATTATAGTGTCGATTTTACTGAATATGATCAAAAAAATGTTGCCGACTGCAGCTTTAAGTAAAGTAACAAAGTATTTGTACATTCCAACACTGCATATGGCTCTTTTAAATAAGTACTCATAAATTAACAAACAATAGGCTTAATCACTGGAGAGGAAAATTATCAATATTGACTTTGGAACAACAGAAAGTTTAATTTTTGTGAACCATTCTGAACCATAACTTTCTGGAGAAACATTTGCATGTGCAAGTAATTTTAAAGTTCTAACAACAGACAACAAATATGAACTAAAAATCTGAAAAGTTACAACAAGCACATTCAAAACATACTATATTTTCAGATCTTTTCAGCTTAGTTCTACACTTTCTCTCTCTGTTTTTGTGCTCTCTCCAACCAAAGCTGATCTGTCTGTGGAACTAAAGTCTTTCTGTGGCGTATGACAGTTCTTTCTTCGCCTGCTTCCCTATCACTCACACATGTTGTATAACCTCAGCAGTCCCTGGCCAAAACACAAAGCTTTATCTGCCTCGCAGTGAAAAAGAAAAATTACCTTTGAAAAAAAAGAAAAAGAAAATCCTGCATTTTAATGCGTATGTATGAGAATCTGGCAGCTCTGAGCATAGAAAAATACAGAACTCCCACACACTCCCACATATACAGTGCAACGTGAATGCACTCGGCTCCAGCCTGCACAAGCACACCATGAACACTGCACGGAGACTCAGGGACCTGCAAGGGGGCAACAGTCAGAAGTACAAAGACATAAAATGGCCCACTCACATAACAACACATGTATTATGTTGCCATGTGCTTCCTATAGCAGCACCAAAAGTGTTAATGGCCTGTTTTGAGGGCCGTAATTCAGTAAGGTGTGGGTGTAAATGTATGTGTGTTGATATTGACTCTGTCTTATTTCTATGGCCTTCGCTAAGCTAATGTTTCACCTTTGCATTCATTTGTTTCTGTTTATAAAACCTGTGGTTCTGCTAGTGCTGAATAGCAGGAAGTCAGACAATGCAACAAAAACTCTGATCAGGAGTGAGACTGGAAATGAGATTTAAAAAAAGCTATTTTTAAAATGTCAGGAACTTTTTCATACAGTATGGAAATGTCTGACCGTTATTGCTGTAGACGAGGAGAGCAGGAGGTGTAACATCGTAATTGAGTTGGAATGCCATCAGTGTTGAAATCACAATTATAAATAATCACTAAGGTGACAGGTAAATGTGTTGACTGTAAAAATATAACAGATTTACAAGACAAACAAAGTCTTATATTTTCATTTAAAGGTCCCATATTGTGCACCTTTCAGTAGTTTTATTTTAGGTTTTGATGTCTTTAAGAAATATATAAGAGCTGCCAAGAACCAAGGGGGTAATCCACTAGCCGGAAACTGAAGCCTCCCTGGGGGTTGGCCATTGGCTAGTGTAAAGAGAAAATGAAGTGGACGTTGAAGATCTCAAAATTGAAGTTTATTTACAGCATAGCAGTGGCAAGGCACACAGAGCACCTTGGGTTCACCGCATGAGAATGAACCCCGAAATAATCTCAGCTCAAACATTTTATACTATATTCCATTCGCCTTCCCCTCAGCATGTAAATGAAATACAGGAGTCAGCCCATAGAGCATCACAGTCCCGCCCACAGCCGGTGCCGGAAGTAAAAATTCAATACAATTTCTCCATTGACATTTGAGATATAAGCCATAAAAACGTAACCATACGTGGTAGACTTAAAACCAGCTACGGCTGTACTAAGCGATTGTATATGCTCAAATAAACGCCAAAGTTCATGGGGCACTGAACCTTGAAAAATGCCTTTTATTCGCAATGTATTGGATAAGTACTTCATTACCCACAATCCTGAACAATCCCACAATCCCACAGTGATGCATCTGATTGGTGGAAGTCGTGTCATGTGTCTGAAACCCCGCAAAGGCGCGTGAAGACTGAAGATCACGTAATGACGTAGGGCTAAGTCTCGTCGCATTCTGAGACGCCCCCACGCCATTGGATGTCCAGTTACTCATAGAAGCCAATGAGCGAGCCAGCTGCTCAATATTTTAGCATGTGCATAAGCTTCAGTAAATCGAGGAAAAGTAGTTTCCCTGCACATTCACTATATAAAATTCACTGGAGGAAAAAGTTCACGCGGCCGTCGTCAGATTTGGAAGTCACTCAAAAAGCTCCACTCACGGTGGCTTTCAATCCTTTAGTGAGGCACGGTGGCTTATGGGAGGAGTAGTTCCTTTGCTCGGAAATGAAAATATGTACACAGGCTTGTACCCTTGACTTTTCTGGATTTTCTCTTCGTTTTTTCTGAACAAAATCACAACAGCAATAACTTAGCAACACGTTAATGTTGCATATCCGTTTACAAACTTTTTTTGAGGTATAATACCGAATAATGAGCTCGGACCGAATAATGTAGGGACTGCAGAATCTTATGAGTAGCTTCTTTGAAAAACCTGCATTGAACTGTGCCTGATGGACAATGCATTCACTTGTGAAGTGTTCAGAACAGATGGTTAAGGTCAAACTAAATTGCTGTGGTATTTCCGAATAAATAAACATTAGCTACGGTCTCTTATATTAATGTTGTTCATATGCCTGTGCAATGATGGTGGGCAGTGCTCGGGGTGGTGACTGAAGGCAGCGACTGAGTAGTTTTGACATCACATTTTTACAGAAGTTACAACGGCTTGAGAAAAGGCACCGCTACTTTATGCAAGCTGTGTGCATTTGTCTGTGGATTAAATGTTTAGAAACGTATATGATAGTTACATAGTACTTTAGACCTCGGTTATCATGAAAAAAGACATTTCTGTCCAGAAGGAAATTTCTGTTTTGACAGTATGGGACATTTAAGAGCATGTTAATCAGTGTTAAATGACAAAACTGAAATAAATTTGATTAAAAATATATATATATAACAAAGTATACTATCATTTAGGCTTATATTTATATAAATATTAAGCTGCACAACAGTTTGCAACATGGAGAGAGAGAAAAAATTGAGCCCAATATTGAAAACTAGTATGTCTGCTAAAATAAATTAGGAAAACATTGTAAAATATATTAAAATAGAAAAAGTTAGTTAGTTAGTTAGTTAGTTAGTTAGTTAGTTAGTTAGTTAGTTAGATTAGTTAGTTAGTTAGTTAGTTAGTTAGTTTTAAATTTGTTAATATTTCACATTATTTACTGTATTTTGGTCGAATATATGCACCAAACAAGCACAAGTAAGGAGAAACAGAAGCTGTTCTCACTAAAACCAAAATAAATAAATAAGATAAGCCCCAAAAAAAACATTTCCTGAATATTTAGAGAGCATTCGGTCCATTCTTTTAGAGACATTTTAAACTCTTACAAAGTATCTTGCCCTGAGGAGCTCTTTCAGTTTTCTCAAATAACATTAGCTTTGAATGACTAATGTGTGGTTTGTGAGACACAAGGCAATACTAAAATAAAAACATACAGTAAAACTCAAGGGAAAAGATTCGCACCACCTGGAATTACAGAAGAACGATTGAAGCCAGAAATCATAACAACCTTTTAAGTTCACACTATATTCCCTGTGTCTGCCTCATAAAAACAGACCTGAAGGGTGGCCATCTGACATTTATGAGAATGGCTCAATGCTTCTATTACACACAGCACTTTTCTGAAATGTTCCGGTGATGGCTTTGTTTAGTTTCCTGTTCTGAATCTCAAGATCCCTTATTCATAAAGTTCAAAGTTTCTGAAACAAATTATGAAAACACATTTTTCAGGTATGTGAATGCAGCTTAATTCCATTCATTTGTTTCTGAAATGTACAGTTAAAAAAGAAGCATTGCTGATTATTCACATTTCACAATGATTGAATTGCATCAATAGTCTAATTCTGTATATCAGTTTTCTTCTTTGAGGAGTTGCCTGACAATGTTGATGGGCTAAATGGACTGTCATGTTTCCTTTATGCTGCAAGCAAGGGGTTGCTTCCTAAAATGCACATTTATTCATCTGAGCTGAGGGAGAGGGGTTGAATTCATAATCCATGCTCTGTATCCAGCAGAACATCAGACACTCTGCATTAGGAAACGTCTTGGTTTCATATTTGGCTTTTGCTTTGTTTTTTGTTTTTTTGTTTGTTTGTTTTTTTCAGTTGCATCTTCTACTCAAACAAATTCATTAAAATTGAAGCAATGTCTTAGCCTGACTTCATCATACTCATAGTCAGAATGTGAGTCTGATACTGCTCCATAAGGCTTTGATTATGAGGCGTGTCTTAACCAAACCAGGAAAAAAACTGCACTCAATTGGATAGACCTACAACCAATCAGAGCAACACATTAAGTAATCTATATAGTTGCATAGCATAGTAGTCAACAACAGAACTCAACTGCACGCATGCTAGCTTCTGTTTAGGAGCAGCCATGGAAGAAATACACATATGGGATCCCATATGGCCCAGCCTAGACCTGGTTCTCAAGGATTCAACGGATAAAGGCCATGCGTCGGACGCTCCGCCATGTCCGGGCCGAGGGTGTTGGAGGACTCAACAGGTTTTTCACTCTGGAGCAATAGATGTCATTCGACCTCATCTCATTGACGTCCATCAATGTTTGCGGCGACCATGTTATTGACATAGAAACAACGACAACTGTCAGTCTGTCAACTGACAAGCGAGGCAGCATCGGTATGGTATCATCACTGTATTTTTTTATTTTTTTTTACGACTGGCAATAAGGACTGATCTTTACTTGTGGTGTGTCATTGCTTTCGAATAGTATAAAACCATAAAAACACACTTATTTGTTGATATTCAATGTAAAATCAGTCAATACTGTATGTAATTGTTCAAAAGTTTTTGAGGTACATACATACATTATTTAAGAAAGTAAAACTTTTATTCCTCAATCAAAATGACAGTAAAAACAGCCAAAATTTTGGGTTTTTTGTTTGTTTTTTCAATTAAATTACGTTCAGTAGCCTATATTAAGCAGCTAATATGTTTTTTAGCATTGATAATAATAAGAAATGTTTTATCATCAAATCAGCTATCAGCATATTACAATCATTTCTGAAGGATTATGTGACACTGAAGACTGGAGTAATGATGCTGAAAATTCAGCTTTGTCATCACAGAAATAAATTGCATTTCGTTAAAATAGAAAACAGTTATTTTAAGTTGTAATCGTATTTCATAATATTTTACAATAAATGCAGCCTTGGTGAGCATTAGAGACCTCTTTCAAAAACAAACACGATGGTGATTCAATTTAATATATGTTTTATACTCTGCCTATTACAGATGTTATACCTGTTACTTAACATTTTAAGTAATAATTAGCGCTATATAGGCTACTGTATAGAAAATATGAAATCGTAATATATTTTAGGCAGTGCAGTCACATTAGAACTTTAGTTCAAACCCATGGTGTAAGTACACATGATGAGAATGTCAGCTCAGTATTTGATCTTATGTGAAACACATCAGGTAAATGTATCATGCTCGGTTCTTCTCCTTTTTAGTTACTGAAGAGTTTTACAATGCGTTAAAATTATTCACACAAGAGTTTACAGGTATTAAAATCTAATCTAATTTGCCTTTGTCAAAAAATATTTGATTTATAATAGCTTACCCTGATTATGTGGATGGCATATTCAGACTCAGAGCCCTTATGGGGCTTGAGCTGATGAGCTACAAATTAAACTTGCCACATAACAATGGCCCCATTTTTTGTGCTCTTTTGCTGGTTTATGGGTCTGCATTAGAAATTATTCTACTTTTCTTTCCGTTGCCACTGTTTTCCCATTTTGTTTGTTTCAAGTATTCATGATTCTTGAAGAGCAAAAGCCACAATGTCAAAGACACTTGAAGAGGCTAGTTGGATGTGAAAGGTTGAGAGAGATCAACTGGCTTTTTATGTGAAAAAGAAAAGTGACTAGAGCTCTCATGGGAGAAAAGAGAACAGATGTCTTACATTCTCTGCTCAAGGGAATACGTTTAATCCCCAGAAACAGACACAAATCTGGGTGGTCATTGCCTTCATCCAGTCTCTAGAATGATTTCCATTACACGAAGAGTAGTTAAAAACTTTATGCCTATTTAGCACAAACTAAGACGTAGCGTTACATTAAACTATGCTTCTCTATTCATTTCCGCTTCTTTCCATATGGTGAATATGTGAATCTCCTTCTGTCCAGCGCTAACGGCTGCAATGTACTTGGCGTATCAGCACACATGACAGCTGCAACAAGTGTAGTCTCCTCAGTGGACCAGCACAACAACCGTCTGGATTGAGCCTGAGGGGGTCTTCAAGTGGGCACCTTCCGTCCTCATTGTTTTGTCGACTAGCCCATGACACCTCAAGAGGGCTTGACAGTGACTCTGGCATCCCAGAGTCACCCCCTCCGTCCCCCACTCAACTCAGCCTAGCTTACTGACCTTTACATCACTTCTGCTGCTGAGGTTGCTCCTTCCTCATAGTTCACATGTGACCTAGCCAAAATCTCACAATCTCTCCGCAGCCCAACCATACGCGCCAACCCGTTTGACTAAATCTGTCGAGCCCCACTGTCTTCGTTAAAGTTGGTTCAGTGGCAACAGTTCCGTATGGCATACTGCCTACCGCAAAACACTATATCTGCCCAAACACCTAATGCACAAATAAGCATCTGTCACCTTGACATCAACACACGCATTCACTGTTCTTACAATCATCAAATTTGGTTCTGTTCTGTTCTGTTGTATTCAATATTGTATTCATTTCTCCTCGCAAAATGAAATTCGTTTCAAACACATAGGCTATGCGATAAGAACAGTGTGGAAATTTTTAGCAAAACTAACAACAACAAAGTTAATGATTTATGCTTGTTCAAGCTCAAACTAACCTAAGTAAAACCTTTAACGTGCCAATCATTAAATTAAACTTTCTGAATTCCTGGCTATCATTAGATAAAGTGCAGCCAGACTTAACGGGGCTGTTAACACCTGCCACTTCATGCGTTTTCTCAGACCGGATAGCTATCTGATTTATCAAAACGATTCTATTACACCTGGTCACATAAATGTGTTTTTGCAAAACGGATATAGCCAAAATCCGATCTTCAATTCCCGCGCTATATACAGATTTAATAAAGTGCACGTCACCGAAAACAACAGATGAGCTGCATTTTATTGATCATCATCAGCTAATTTCAAAATCAGCAAAGACAGCAATAAGAGAGAGCGCCAACAGCCTGGTAAGATTTAATATTCTGCGACTTACTTTCACTTTGATTTGCGATAGATTGCGGTGCGTTGGCTTAGACGCTCAGCTGGTGAGGTGATTCGTGTCACAGTCGCGCCGTCATATCTGACTAAAATAACATGACATGGCCTATAACACGCGGCGGGGCGTGTTGGGGAGGGGCTTGGGTAGACGAATCATAATCGGATATCGCGATATTGTTTAAGGTGATTATCGATAAAATATTTTTGACATATCGCCCAGCCCTAGGAAAAGTGGTTTTATTTTGTTTTCTTTTAAAAGAAATACATGGTTAATATTTAGCTTACATTTAATTCAACAGATACAAAGACTTTGTTAATTCTTATTTTCATTGGGATTTATTATCCCTTTATAGTATTATTTATGTTTTTAAGTCAAATACCAACAAGATATTGTTGTTTTCAAGATATTGAGGTAGATTGTTTTCTACCTCAGGTTGAAAATAAATTTAGAACAAACTAAACCCTGATCTATTTCAATCAAAGAGCCCTGCAGCCTTTGACTTAATTTGTTATTTTTAAAAGAAAAATACTGAATGTAAGCACAACAAAGCACTTCTCTTTAATTCCAAAGAAGGAGATTGATTATTGTTTGTCATTTTATAATTTGTACCATGTTGTGGCAGCAATAAATAACACATTAAAATCTAGTGTTGAGTGTTCATGTAATATTATTAGTAGTGTTGTGAAATTAATTGATGCATAATAATCGTGATAATCGTTAAACCGTGATTATTTCTCAGACAATAATCGTACTTACAAAATCTATAATCGTTGCATCCCTAGTTGGCAGTATTATTTTATACGGAAATCAATTATTTATAATTCTGATAAAAATAAAGTTAGGGTTAATTAAAATTAAGGAAAACAAATATATTGATCTGAAATATAGCAAATTAATTTTAAATTAATTCAGGTACAATTACCAAACATATCTCAAGTTCTTTTTATTAATTTAATAACCTAATTACATAAAACTATTATCAGTGCACTATAAATAAACTGGTTCAATGCCTTTATTAATAAAACTTATTTTAAAAATACAAGGCTTAAGACATTTATAAAAATGCCTTCTATATTTCTGTTTTGCTTTTCACTCCATTGTACTCCAGAAGAGACTTTTTAAAAATTAAAAAAAAATGTACTGGTCTAAAAATTGTAAACGGCAGTGTATAGTATGAACACCTATCAAAATTACACGTTTAAAAAAAGTGAGGAGAATTTTTATTAAAAAAATTATATCATTAATAAAAAAATAATTTTAAAATAACATTTTATTTGGAGCCTTTTTTGCTTTTTGTGAGAGGCGCTTTTGTCCTGTGCCTCAAGAACTCTTGGAAAGTTAAATGACTGACCTTATCATCTGTATCCTGCACTAAGTGAAGGGGACAGGAAGAGAGAGATGAAGTAAGTCTACGTGTATGAAAGGTGGGCTGGGATATGGTTGTAAATATAGAGAGAAAAGAGAGAGAGAGGGAATGGAGTGGGAAGGCCAGAATTACCATGGAATAAATAACAAGGCTGCCAGCAGATAACAGACCAATTCAATCTCTCTCTTCACCCGCTAGCGAAAAGCAAAACAGAACATGGGATGCCTTCCAACGTCACCACTGTAAAAAGCTATCAGTTTTCTCTCTCACTCGCTGTTCCTCTCATTGAAGCCACAGCTTGTTCACATTGGCTTTACATATTAAAATCATCTTTGTGAGGATATCATGATTTCCAAACATGCATGCACTCTCTCCTGGCTCGGTTCCTCAACAGTTTGGTTATATCACAGAAATCTTGACAAAAGCATCTAAAAAACTGTCACAAATACAAATTCTCCAGACTGTCAGTGAGTGTTCAGTCAAAACACAAAGTGTCCATCTGAAACGCTGGAAAGACATGTCAAGTTCAGACAAAAAAAATAGTATTTTATTGTATTATTCTTGTTAATAATATTGTCTCTGAATGAATACAGTCACAGTGGGGCAGATGAAGGGAATCTCTGAATGGGATCTTGGCCATCCAGCTGCAGTGTGGAAAAAGACAGCAGTGAAGCATAAAGCCATTCATCCCATTTACGTATCTGCACCATAATTTATGACTGCTGCATACGAAACCTATGCAGCATTTTCTGAGTGCATGTACTATAGAGCTTGGTAAATCAACATGACTACTAACAGAGGACACTGTGTACAAGCCATCGAGGGAAAAATTGCCTCCCTCTGAGTGAAACTTATAGCAGAACAGAAAGCATATGTACCATTCTTGAGTCACACAGTGGAGGTTAAAGCACTATCAACAAGTTTAGAGATGAACTGAACTGAAATCTGAGAAAAGGTGATAACAGATGTATTTTGTTTATTCTCATTGCTACAATTATTAAAATGGCAAAATTTGTTAAAAGGGATAAAATGGTACATTGAAAATGTTGTTTTTGTTACACGGGCGCCGTCATGTTGGATTTCAACATTCGGCTACGTCACTGGCATGGTAAGCTACTCCGTTGCCAACCCACACCAACAGAGCAGCCGCAGTTTGTAAATAGTCTGAGGCTAGCTAACATGGCTGAGGAAACAGAAACCAACAGGTCTAGGGGGTTCATACTGTATTGCCAATGGCTGTAGTAATAATGAATTGGATAGGGCTAAGGCAGCTGGGGTTACGATACATTTTCAAAGGCTACCTTTGACAAGGAAACCAGCCCTCAAGTAATGGCTAGCTGTTAAAACTGTCTCAGGCTTCCGACAGCCTCTGGATTTCTGAGTATGTAGTGAGGATTTGAGTACATGAAGCATCTGACAATGTCTGCATGAAATGTTTTATTTAGCCAAGTTACAAGTTCAACGCATAATAGTTCACTTAGCCGATGGCCAGGGTGAAACAAAGTCCATCGGGCAGCCAGGGCAAGGCAGACAGACCATCTGGCGGCCAGGTCAGAGAAGACCCTTCGGGCGGCCAGGGCAGGAGACAACCCCTCGGGCGGTCAAGGTAAAGCAGATGACCCATCGGGTGTCCAGGGCGGTGAAGACACCTCGCGGCGGCCATGGCGGAGAAGACCCTTTGTGCGGCCAGGGTGGAGAAGACCCTTCCGGGCGGCCAGGGCGGAGACGACCCCTCGAGCGGTCAAGGTAAAGCAGATGACCCGTCTGGTGGCCAGGGCTGTGAAGACACCTTGGGCAGCCATGATGGAGGAACAGACAACTGGCTGAGGCACGGGAACAAACACCAGCTCAGGCACCAGTACAGCAGACACTGGGATCTCCAGGATCTGAGCTAGTTCCAAATAGTCGGTCAGTGCCCTCGCGGCCACGAGAATGGGCATCTCCTGATCAGTCTCTGACTGGGCAGACGTGGGGTGAGCCATCTCTATCTGGGCAGACCGCGACATGAATAGTCTCCAGCTGGGCAGACGTAACATGAACAGTCCCTGGCTGGGCAGACGGCAGACAGGTTATTATGGGAGTATAGGGGACCATAAGTCTGAGTGGACATCCATGACATGCAGAGTCCTTCAAGGCTCAATTCTTGCACCACTCCTGTTCAACCTGTATGCTTCCAATGAGCCAAATAATGAGAAAGAACAAAATTGCTTACTACAGCTATGCAGGTGACACACAGCTCGACTTAGCCCTATCGCCCAACGACTACACCACCAATTGACTCCCTGTGCCAAAGCATTGATGAAGTAAACAGTTGGATGTGCCAAATATCTTCAGTTAAACAAAGACAAAACTGAAGTCATTGCATTTGGAAAGAAATAGATGAAGTTCTCAAGGTGAATGCATACCTCTGACGCTAGGGGTCTAACAGCAAAAATCAAGTCAGGAATCTTGGTGTTTCTCTAGAGTCAGGCCTTAGTTTCAATTGTCATGTCAAAGCAATAACTAAATCAGCATACTATCACTTGAAAAATATTGCAAGAATTAGATGCTTTGTTTCCAGTAAAGACTTGTGAACAAGACAGTGGACTTCCTAAAAAGACCATAAGACAGTTGCAGCTCATACAGAACGCTGCTGCCAGGATTCTGAGCAGGACCACAAAATATGAACATATCACACCATTCCTCAGGTCTTTACACTGGCTCCTAGTTACATTTTGGATTGACTTTAAAGTATTGTTACTGGTATATAAATCATTCAATGGACCTCAATATATTGTCACTGATATTCTCCACTGAATATAAACCAAACAGATCACTCAGATCATTAGGGACACATCAGCTAGAAATACCAAGGGTTAACTCTAAGCATGGAGAATTTGCTTTTAGCTATTTTGCCAGCCGTAGCTGGAACCAGCTTCCAGAAAAGATCAGGTGTGCTCCTAAAGTAGTCACATTCGAATCCAGACTCAAAACACATCTGTTTAGCTATGCATTTACTGAATGAGCACTGTGCCACTGTTCGTCCAACTGTTTTTACTGTACTGCTTTAATACTGCTCTGACTGGAAGAGATTTTGAAGGAGAGCGGGAGAGTCTTCACTCCAAAGAGGCGAGTGAAGAACTAAGTTACTTATACTGCTAAGAGTATAAGTCGTCGCTGAGAGCGTCATTAAGGGTAACGGCAGCAGAAGCGTGCTCTGTGTGATTTTTAATCACAAAATAAGTATATGTGCAATCTGTACCACTATTGAGGATGGTAAAGATTTTTTTTAAGCATAAATGAGGTCTATGCATATTCTACACGACAGGTTGCTCTTAAGTCAGCCTCCGGATATATTGTGATAGACACATGACTGTGATAATCAGGAGGTGTCAATCTGACTGAGATTGTGCAGCTCCTGAGACAGGTGCAAATGTGACCAGTAAAATGACAAAGAAATTACAGAAATGTGACCTATTTCCTCTTCCACACATGCTGACCAACCTGCTATGGTACGTCATTACATGAATTGCTCCTGTCTGCATCGCTGCCTGCTGTGCTGTGTGTTTGTTTGCTTCAAAGCTGTACTCTCTCGTCTAAACCTCGTATTAGCTTCTTATTTCTTTCTAATTTGAACCATCATTTCTAGTTGTTTATACTACTAAATACATCCAACATCTCAGATTAACCTTACACCGCTAGCTTACATTATTTTTAGCACAAACACACTAGTAACTCGTGAAGCCTGTTAAGTGCCACCCATGCCGCACGCTCATTCATTCATTTATTCATTAATTTTTTCTTGCGTCTTTTAGTTCAGAAAAAGCCCAGGTGAGTAAGAACGATCTCAAAACTTCCGCCAGTTGATAATACCTAGAATATCAAAATCGACTGCATGCTCCTTAGATCCTTTTCCCATTTAGCACCAAAACTCTTGAACAATTTTTCTAACATTGTCCAGGAAGCAGACACACTCTGTCAGTTCAAATCTAGACAAAAAACACATCACTTTGGCCTGAGCATACACGCAACACAGCTACAGACTTCCTTAAATGTCCCGTATTATGCCCCTTTTCACAAGATGTAAAATCAGTCTCTGATGTTCCGAGAATGTGTATGTGAAGTTTCAGCTCAAAATACCCAACAGATCAGTCTTTACAACATGTTTATATTGTCATTTTTTGGGGCTCAGAAATACACGCTGTTTTAGTGTGTGCCCTTTAAATGTAAATAAGCTGCTGCTGCCGGCACAGGGGGCGGAGCTTCATGAGCTCTCGCTCAGTCTCAGGACCCGTTTACACGATGGGAAAATGCAGATATTTCTCTGCGTTTTGCCCTCTCATTTACACGAAAATGCCGTTTTTATCACTGAAAATGATTATTTCTAAAAACTCCGGGCAAAGTGGAGATTTCTGAAAACGCCGGTTATGTGTTGCCGTGTGAACTGGGAGAAACGTTATTTTAGGTTCTCTCTTGTCGATTCTGAGGATTCTGATTGGCTTGCATGGCTTTATCCTTAACTCCTACACTGCCGCCAATAGGTTTGGTATAGTTATGATGGCGCTCGACGGCGTATTTATGCGGGTGTGTGAACGTTGTTATTTTTGAAAACGGAGAGGGGAAAATATTTGTTTTGGCCAAATACCCGGCTTTGTGTAAACGTGGCCTCAGGACAATGATCCTCTGATCCTTAACAACTCGTCTCCATACTGCCATGATTACTTCGTCTTCCAAAGAGATTGAAATGGATAAATATTCTAAATGTTTTGATCCAATATGACTTGAAATGCTGCCCGAATCATACACTGTTCATTCGTTGGCCAGAGGAGAACTGGCCCCCGGTTGAGTCTGGTTTCTCCCAAGGTTTTTTTTCTCCATTCTATCACCTGATGGAGTTTTGGTTCTTTGCCACTGTTGCTTTGGCTTTTTAGGTTTGGCTTAGTTGGGGACATTTAATATTCAACAATATTATTGATCTGCCTTACTTAAGGTGGACATTGGTGCAATTTTCTTCTAGAAACAAACTTGTTGTATTATTTTCATGTTATCACTGTGAAGCTTCTTTGATACAATCTGTATTGTAAAAAGCACTATATAAATAAAGGTGACTTGACATCCCTTCACACTTCCAACAAGCCATCTATTATTTGTTCATCAGAGACTTAATTGAGCAGAAAACCCACATAAAAATCAATAACTGATGAGGCCCTCGATTCATATGAAGTGTCTGTTTCTTGTTGGCTGTTGTTAATAAAAAAAAAACTTTGTAATTGTAAAAAAAAAAGTCAATGCATCCCATTATGAGTGACCCGATCCTCACCACTTTTTAAAAACAAAGTGAAGGCCAATGTCACTACATTTAATGTGTGCGATTGTTTGACATTGGACTTGTTTTGAAATAAGGCAGCAATTTCCAATTTCTCAGTGAGAGAGGCCTATGTTCTGTTGGCATGAAGGTCAAGGTCCACAACAATACAGTGATACATCCATCTCACGCTGCTTTGTCTCGTTACGCCCTGAGAGCTCTTTCTGACTCATTGGCCCATGTCGAATGAGAGGTGCGATCAGGAACAACAGTGTTTTTCATGTCTCTTATTCTCGCCTTGCCCTTTCTTTAATGTGTTTTTTTAGAGTCTTGCATCATTTTTGCTGGCTGTAAACTGTGGAGAGGGGGATCTCTAAGCTCACTGACCCTCGCCACACAAGACTTGACGAAATTAAGAGAAAATAAGATACCAGCTTTCCACTGCATGAACCGATCCCCTGCCTGCAAGTCCACTGGGAGAAGCCCAGCAGTGACTGCACTTTAAAAAATGGGCAGACTGGAAGAGGCTGCTGACCTGAAACTAGCCGAGATCCTCCAGGGATCTGAAAAGGAGTGACAAAGAGAATGAAGGTGCAAAGTTACATTGGCATCATTACGGTGAAATTTCATGTGAAATTTCAAACCGTGTTATTTTTTTCAGTAACGAGTAAATCAAACGAATTACTGTTTCCTCCGTTACAACGCCATTGCCGTTACTGACAATAAAATATGCCGTTACTATAATTAAGCTCACTGAAGCGATTTTCATCCAGGCTCTCTCTTCTTCAACATAGGACTTGCAAAGTATTTCCTCTGGTGTGTGTTATGAGGCGCTGGACTGGACATAAAGTAAGGACATAATAAAGCGTATAATAAAAGGACAAAGTAAACATTTCAGGACTTTTGTGACTTTTGTGAGGAAGAAAATACTTAAATTTTTATCATTTTTAATAAATTTTTTGTTATAATGAATGTTACATTAAAACTATTTTAGGAATTTTGTTACATGTAACCCCAAATACATTACAAGGTATTTATAACCTTTCAGCTTAGAAAGAATAATAAATAAAAAGGTGCATTTTCAATCTAGGGTGCGAGGGCTCAGAATTTTTTCAACATGACAGGACCAAAGAGTTCAATTTGATTTCAGGAGCTGCATTTTCTTCAGTAGGCCTACTATTGTTGTACATTAATGTAACTATATGGGCTACAAAGAATTCACATGACAAAGCACTGAGCTGAACGTTCTCAAAATTACCTTTCAAAAAAGTTGCCTACAGTGACAGTGCCATATATACATGACAGCCATTGAGATGGTATCAGATGTAATACTAAAACTGCGGCACTTTATATATACTGTATGGTTACACCAGTCTTATCAGGTTCAATAAATGAATTTTCCTGTAGTTCCAAGGTTTCCTTGCCCCACCACTCAAAAAGTAATCAGATCATTTATGCTGGGAAAGAATTGCATATAAGTCAAACATGACTGAATTGATTATCATAAGTAACAAGACAAAAATGATCACAAGTAATTTCTACAAATGATATAAAATATCATCTATATTATCTGGCTAAATAATGTTATCAGCAGAATTTGCAATCCAATCCAATTAATGACATTTTTCAAAGCAATTAATGCATTACTGGCCCAAATTAGCAAGTCAACTGACCTGAAACATGTCCAAAGCACATGTTTTGGGATGTGCTTTGGTATAGTACTGTTTTGATTGTAAATGGTCTTACTTTCAGGAACTTAGTGTTCAGAACCTAACAGAATGTTTGCGGACCACTGCGATCTGTCTGAAGTAAATAAAATTTTCATTAAAGATTCATTAGTAAACATTATTTAATGTATTTACTAACATGATGAGCAACACATTCAGAATCACAGATTATTCTTTTTGGAAGTATGAACAACATTGCAATATTTTCACCGGAAAATGTCATCTGAACTAGTAAGAAACATCCACCTTTGTTCTGGTTCTGACATTGCTGTAAATCGCGCTGATTAAATATCATATATATATTTTTAAAATGTTTTTCATTTCTATCACACCTAAAGCTGATGGAACCTTATGTGAGTTTAATGCATTATTTCACAAAAAGGGTTTGTGTTTTTCTTATGACCTAAATTCCCTGATTATTTAGTTTGTCCTTTAATACTTTCCAAATGCATCGAAAATTGAGGCTCTGTGTGGACAGTAACAAAATATGTGAAATTTGAGTTCAACTTATTTGCCTGGGAACTTTTCTAGAGCTCAAAAACACTTGAGGAGGTCATGAAAACATCAGCAACCCAGTCAGATGATGGTACATTTTCATTGCAACATGACATCATGACTTTTGTGTAAACATACACGTCACTTTTAAGTCAAGTGGCGTGTTATCTATACGCATTTTCAGCTATCCGTCCGTGTGTATGCGCATATGTCTACACCGTTAAATGTCTGAGTGATTTCACGTGTATGTTCACGCCATTAAATGTCCGAGCGAAATGAAGCAAAATGTAGATCTACATCTGGGAGCGATATTTTTTTACAAGGATGATGAAGACTCATAAATGGTATTAACTCCAGTGATGGGTAGGTTTAGGGACGGGGTTGGGGTAGGTCCTATATATACAGTAATGTAACAATAAGTCAACAGCGTTGATAAACACGCGCTGAAAAGCGATTACGCGTGTTGACAGCACGCCAAAAATGGAAATATCGAATTGGCGTGTCCTACATACGCCATTTCATGAGATCAGTCTTTTCCTTGGCGGCTCAGTGTGTAGCCTCAGGTTGATAACAGATTTTGGCGCAAAGTTCAAGATGTAATTGTAACACTTAGAGAATACTTTTCCATCATTAATAATGAATAACTACACAGAAACAAATGAGTAACGCATTATTAACACTCTTGTAACAACTATATTTATTAACAAGAAACTCTGATTAACAAATTAGTGCTTAATTGAATGAGGTATGTCACTATGAGCTAGTCAATATTTTGTCATACCTCTCAGAGAACTACAATTACTACTGTATACAGGTTCATAATAAACGTGAATAATGCATAATGTATAATTCATAAAGGAAGATCATGATAACCCATAGTAATGACTCAAGCGTTATCAAATCCATTAGAAGGAATTACTAATGATTTGGATCAGTATTCGAAAAACATAACTCTCTAAGTAATGAGGTTTTTGGAAGCTAATGAATAGTAATGGATTATAATGGGTTTGGTAACACTTGAGTCATTACTAGTGAGTTACTATGACCTTCACTTTACAGTCAATTAAAATATTATGCATTATTCATGTTAATTATGAACCTGTATAGTTTTAGTCCTTTGGGAGATAAGATAGTTACTGAATAGCTGATTCCAACTACCTCATTCGACTAAGCACTATATATTCACTAATTGTTAATCAGCGTTTCTTGTTACGTTAGTAGTTCCAATGTTACTCTAGTTGTTCTGGTGTAGTTATTCATTAATGACTGACCAGCAATCTAAAGTGTTGCCAACTGTTTTGTGTATTGAACATTTTGTGAACATTTTCTATAAGCGCATTGTTATCCGTTGACACTGGTCTGCTCTAAGCATTAAACACAAAAGTGCCTTTAAGATACTTTTTATAGAACACAGAAACGCATAAGACTCTCAGGGTTACATCAACATTATAACAAAACTCCTATTGTGTAAAGTCGTAAACTTTAGTGTGCCAGATGAACAGTTTATTTTAATTGAATATGTTGTGAGTGTATTCGTTAATATCATGATCATACTCTACATTTGAAACAGCACTGAGAAGCTTCCACTTCATCCTGCTTCTTGCAAATGCTAGTTGCCTAGCAATGAAATAGCTGATTTTAATGGTCTGTGAAGTTCGCAAGAGCCAGAGAGAAGACTGAGAGAGAGACAAAATGGATAAAGACAGACAAGTATGACGGGGTGGGAGAGCATTTGAATAATATTTTCGAGTTTCAAATCTAATACTGATAAATCCAAGAAGTTACACTGTATGATGACAAATACAGGAAATGTGTAACATATTGATCCGTTTATTTTAATGAAGCATGTAAGGTGGAAATGTTCTTCTGTTCTTAGTTTCATCTAAGGGATCTACTGTGTGTGCAAACAGTTTAGATAATTATCTGATGAAGAAACTAAGCATGCAGCAACTCACACGATCTGTGATACTTTACAACACGCTGGGGACCTTACGTTTTTTTAAAGGAAGGGAAGAGAACAGCCAGGGCTCATCTTAGACCCTAATCTTTGCAAGGCTCGCCCTCCACGGAGGAAGTCTCTCTTAACCATCCTACGGTTTTCCTCTCTATCTGCTTTCTTCTCCAGTACCACCTCAGAGGAGCCAAGTTCAAAGCACCATTTCGAAGCCGCGACTGGCAAGGGCACGAGCACGAAAATCTAAATTAAATGTGAGCGAGCAAAAGAAATTAAAATAACCTGGAGCCGAATGTCCGTGACACTTGAGGTTATGGTCAGCTGCAGGCTGAATATTAAAACGGGTCTGTATTATCGTAGACAGAAGTTCAGTACTCAAGTGACAGAAATCAGAGCCAGTGACTTGTCCAAAAGGGCAGTATTATCTTACATTTAGTTTATATGAATTTTTATAACCCGGAATGAGAGTAAGTCCAGGCTTCTAGTTACGCGGTAACTGACTATGAGCTGATTTCTAACAGGACACTGTACAGTTCAGGGTATGCAGATCATTTTTCCAAATTGTTTTCAACAAACAAATTATGTAGCTGCAAGCTCAAACCATACATTCTGTGACATCTCAATTGAAAATAGGAATTTTGTCCTGATTTCTGTGCTGATACTGTAAGACATTTGTTTGCAAGTGAATTATTGACATTTCTTCTGACAGCCCACAATTTCCAGTCAGCACTTAGGAGACAGTAAAATCTCAGCATATACTGGAACAGCCGCTCCAACATGATTCCTCAAACGCACAAGCAGTGATGAATGATATTTGGGTCACAAAAATGTCATGAAATATACTACTTTCATTAAATAAAATGAGGGAAATTTGATTATGTTCTTGAAAAACTTGAATAGGTGTAGGTATGTAGGTATTAATTTTTGTTGGGTTTGAATAAAAATTGAGCCTAATCTGCATCAAGTAACACTTTAAAAAAAAATTATGCATGGTCACATTTTTCTCATGAGATCAGGCTGACGAAATGTCAGAAAGCTTGCAAAGGTGAGAAGGGCTCTGATATCACAGGACATCATAGGTGGCTGCCAAAAGTGGGATGTTATGATTTCCATATTAAATTTGAATATTTTTCTGCCTTAGACCTGAGATGAAAGAAAACGTCAAAATAAACGAACAATGATACCATTTTACAATCTCGCACAGCAGGAGTGTCACACACGCATGAAAGCATTTACAAAACTGCACAGTTATTTGAGGACAGCTATGATAGTCGAGAGACATTCAAGAAACACTAAACATTTAAACCTGAAAGAATGCATGCAACAACAAAAAGTCTCATTCTCCATCTAATAAACCGTTTCACCATTTATGACAAAAGACAGACAAAATCATTAATTTCCAATGACGTTAATGAGCCTCTGTGGATATCTTGATCGAAGAAGTTGAGTCGTTCCCCTTACGTGCTCGATTACTGAAGGCATTAACGTCAAACATGGTGTCTTCACAACAAACTTTTCATAGACTCGAGGTGATTTGTGATGGTCTATTATGAGGTCATAGACAGTAGGGCTGGGCGTTTCTTTCCTTAGAAAATCTGCGATTTTTGCGATTTTTTTGCGATTTCTTTTTTGCGATCTGCGATTTTTTAATAAAAAACTTGATTTACGATTCGTTTATTTTTTTTTTATCAAGTAGAATTTCTATAACTCTCTGTGTTGAACTGATTATAACTCTTTTGTGTGTTAAACACAAATCTAATTAATACAACTTCAAATAAAGAAAAACAACAAATCCCAAAAAATATGATCATAATCTATGACAAAAATGCTATTATAAACTAGATTAATGGATAATTCAGCAGTACAATTTAGTCTAGAAAAATCACAAGTGCACAATATTGAATAAAATCTGAACATTTAGGGAAAAAAACACATTTAAGAGGGAACAAATACGAGACAAGTGTAACACTAAATCTGGGTCAAGCCTTACACATTGCTCTTTGTATTGTACATTCATGAAAAACAAGATAACAAAAATCAAAATAAATCGAATCACTACATAGTCTGGCCCAACTTACCACAGATCCAGACATGTTTTAAAGTATTATGATATGAAAAGCTCCAATACATCCAATACAACTGACTACGTTTACATACAGCCAATTTTCGGTTATGGTCGGGTTAAGGCCACTATTCGGGTTTCCCGTTTACATGCGCGTGTCGCTGAACAGAGAGAGATTCTCCTGTATGGAATTGCAATATCCTGATGTAAACGGCGACAGGCGGTCAGCTGCGACGACGTGCAGAACTTGGAAGACGCAAGTACGCGTCTTTTCCGATTCTTCTTCCTGTATCCAAAGACATCAAAACAGCAGCATGTGGATACGCACAGTTTGGGACAGATAGCGAATCGCCTTTGTTTGTGCTTTAATGCTGGTAACGTTACTGACCTCGCTCCTAAAGTATGCTGTGCTGTGTCCGTTGTTCTTCGCCATGTTTACTTCCGGTAAACTGCACGTAATATTTTTGTATGCGCCGAGAAGTTTTGGTCTACTCAAAAGACCAAGATTCCTTGCGAATAGAACATGCAGCAGAACACAAATCACTATGAGGATATGTCGATACGCGTTTACATGGCCAAAAATTCGGGTTAGAAAGGAGTAGACCTCAGGTAGAATATCCGGTTTTTAAAATCCAGGATATGAGCATATTCAGGTTTTGCCGGTGTTTACATGGCCGCTCGTGACGGGGTTATTGCCACTATCCCGGTTTTGAACGGGTTATTGGCTGCATGTAAACGTAGTCAATGACTTCACACTTCCTCTCCACTCCTGTCCAAATCTTGCCTTGATCCCTTGTCACATTCAACCTCTCTCCAATTTTGCTCGACCACAAAAAGAAAGCAAATTTTCTGTCTGCTGAGATTTCGTAACATTTTAAAGATTATATCTCATATGTTGTAATAGGGAAGAAAAACTATTGCAAATTACGGTTCATGCCGACTTAAACACAAAAATGCATCATACAAAAACTAAACCCTGACAATGCATGTTCCTCAGTGGCAAAAGCAAAAAAACTATAGTTGTGATTTATTTCAGTCACAAGATTAAATGCTGCAAAGAATATGCCATTGGCAGCTGGTGATTTCAAGTCTGATCTCCAGCTAGACCTTCCTGCACCATCTAAACACTTCAGATCGAGGAAGTGTTCTTTGTTGGCTGTTCTTCTCTGGTCTGTGCTCTGCCTGGTTATTTTGATATGCAGATCTGAAATATCCAGAGCTACACAGAGCTACTTATCAATAAGAAAAATCTAAATGTGTGTGAATAATAAACTCAATCTCCTGAACATTAAAACATAACACACGTACCTGTGTTTGATCTTTTCTGCCATACCGACGTCGCTAAAATTGTTCTGTGTCAAGCAAGAAAGATAAAATCTGACATTCATTTATCTTATTAAAGGCCCACTGAAGTGCCTTGAAGGTCACAGCTTGATTCAATGTGTTTATGTAATTTCCACTAAAATAGAAGACAGGGCGGGACATATCGAACCCACTTTTTAGATAGCCAATAGCATTTCATTTATGTTGCTTTGCCACTGCCAGTTAACAAAACGAATCAATTGAACACTGAACCACGTTTATGTAATTAGACCAAAGGTTCATTTCCCGCGGAGTTCTCCTGTAATTATAAAAATTCATCCAGTGGTTTTGTTTTAATCGCTTACATGTTTTCCCCTGCCTCAAATTTAGCCGTTCGACCGTGTGATGTCACACGGTCGACGCCGCCTCCCACAGTTGTTGATCAACGGCAGTGTTTGACACAGACCCGCCCTGAGCGAGCTGTCATCCATAGACTATAGTCCGTCAATGTTGATACACTGGAGCAGAATGGCGTCTAAGCGATTGTGGTGTTCTCTTCTTGGGTGCAATAACAAACACAGAAATCATTCTGATGTTCCTAAATTTGAACCGCTGAAGACGCAGTGGCTGAGTTTTGTTTACGAAGGGAATATTCCCCACGATCAACGTCAATACTTTCTTGTTTGCGCGAATCATTTCTCACCAGACTGCTTTATTAACGAGGATCAGTATAAAGCTGGTTTTGCAAAGAAGCTGCTCCTGAAAAAATAATTCTGCACCAACTATTTATGTTCCCTCTGCACCTCAAGTTTCATTAATCTTTATATTAATCTTTGCAAATCGCAGGAAAAAGTTTTCCATGACCATTAGTTGTAACGTCAATCTGTCAGTGATCTAACGTATACATCAGTACATAAACATACATAACAATACTAATGAGAATACATAACAATACTAATGAGAATATTTACTACAAAGTTTTCATTTAGACCCTAAACATTCATATTAACTTGTACAAAAATGGCATTATATGACTCCTTTAAACAGGTGAGCAAATGTTGAGCATGGTGAGCAAACTAATCAATGTTATTTAGTGCGAAAATTATGAAAAGTTAGAATATGATCTGTATGTTATTCTCTAATGTCAATCTAGCTTAGTCTCATACAGCCAAAAAACAACATAACTAACTGACATTCAACACACTCAAATGCTGTTTAATGTGATAGTGTAATGTTAGACCTAAGTGAAGCATTGCCGCGTTACCTCAAGTTAAGTCTGTGAGTAATTCAGCACTTGCGTGTGGTTCGGTAGAATGAAATGTTCTTATTCCTTTATATCCGCAGGACTCGCGCTGCGTGTGGCGCTGATATCTGTCTCTCATTAGCAATCACGCACTGCTTCATACCACAGTCCACAAACCACAAACCACAAACATCAGTGTATTCACTCATCCATAGAAGATCCATCAGCTTGACGACAAGATCCATAATTCTGCTTAATGCAGAATATATGTCATCAAAATACACCTTTGTTGTTGTAAGAGGTCAGCGACCCCTGGTGGCAAAATCTTGCATATTGTACCTTTAACAGGCGATCATTTATCACTCAACCACACTACTCAAATTCTCCACATGGGGTCACTGATAATATATATAACCAAAGCAAGAGTTTAAACTCAAAATGAATAATTAACAAAAAATATCTTCACAGATAATTCAGTAAAGCCTCAAAGTGTCAGATTTTCAGAATGTCCAATTTTTACGAATGTTAGGCAGACTTTCAGGGTGAAACAATACACTTTGGAAGCAAAACACTAACAGCATTGTAACACTGTCAGCATTTTCATAATGTGCATTCAAACACCATGTCACAAGAATCAAATAGAACCTACACATGATATTATGCACGTCATTCAAATTTGTTATGCAAACAACATTAATGACTTACCGAACTCTTTTATAGTCCTTATGCACGAGAAACGTGGGCGCTGTCATCTTTAGAATATTGTCTTTGACTTTGAACTTCCAGTTTTCGCGGTCGCTCTGGTATTTCTATGGTGCATTCGCTGGTTCCAGGAGTAATTAGCTGGTGAAGTGGATTTACTTATTGTAGAGATAACAAAAGTTATCATGAGCATTGTAATGTTTATCATAAGCATTGTAAAGCAGATGTTCTAACAAATGTCGACTGGGAAATTGTTTACGAGCAGTTCATTCATACCTATGCAAGATCGCTGTGAAAATACAGACCGGAAGTCAACAGACAACGGAACGCAAAACTGAAAAGGGGCGGGGCTACATACGGTTTTATAGAAACTTCGAAATGCAGTCACGCGCATCAATGAATCATCTTCGATCATCTCGAACTAACCGCAAAATACACATAGGCTACACAAGATGAAACGAACACATCCTATTACACTAGATTAAATGATGATCATCACATTTACTCACATACAGCATCGATTTAAACTTCGACGATGATACTCGACACACGACTGGATAAATCTCATGCACTGCTTTAGCCGTTTTTCTCTGTATCATCAGGGCTAGCTTTTCTTAAAGGGAAAGTACTTTTTCCTACCAGTTCAAATACCATATAATAATTTCAATAATTCATTGATAAACTAGTGTTTTTGGCTGCAGTTAGTGATGAAGTTGACGATGCTGACTCCGCAGAGTAGTGCATGCACTAGCCTACTGCATTTATTTATACTATATTTATTTTCCATATGATCGGTTTCATTTAAAATATACATTTCAAGCTTTCGATACTTTTCAGTTACATGTCTGTGAGGAAAGTTCACGCTGAATTTTGTATTAAGTATTTGTATTTTTTTAATCACGCTCGATTTTTGTTAGGATGAGGCTGAGTCGTTAAAGCTTCTCAAGAGGCTGACCTGCAATCTTTGAGCAAATTTTTAATTGATTTTACAACTTTTTTTCAGCATAACAGACAGGCTTTTAAACCATGTAGGACAGGCTTGTACACGAACATGTAGGCAACATAGGGAAAGTAACAAAGTTATTGAATGAAACATAAACACAGATTTTGTGTCTTTATCACCTTTTACGCATATACTGACCCAGATAATCATCACAAAAACTTAAATGCATGCTCACTTGTTGTAAATGAGATTTTATGAATGAAGGGCTTTCTCTAACTGTCGCGCTGGTCTTCAAAAACACACGCTTGAATCTCCCTGCTGGTGATATGGACTAACAGCAGTTAGAGATTATGCTCGGTAATCTATTGCTTTTCTTGCAGTTCCTGATGGATGTCACCGTTGAATTTAGGTCAAATTTTAACCTCAGAATTTGTGGAAAGAAGAGAATTCGCAAAGAGAAATAAAATGGACCTAAGATTGCCTGTTGATTATAATAGGGTTGTATTTTCAATACAATATTTTGAATATTTTGGAAGTAAAATGTGCTATTTGCAATAGGCCTATATGCAACCATTTCGCGAAATATGCAACCGTGTTGAATTTCAGCCCATAAAAATGCAAGCCCTAAAAAAGCATTAAAATGGAAGCGTGGTTAATGCAATGCCTATTTCTTTTCAAGTTTACTTCCATAGCACCATTCAACATTTAATCACAGGACGACCCAAAAGACCCCAAAGTTTCTTTCCAAAGCACATGTTTTTGTAATGAATTTGTGAGTAGTCTGTCTGTAACCCCAGCTAAGAGGATGTGGGACATGAATGTTTTATTTTCGTGAGCTTGAAATCAAATCGCATGCCAGTGATGCGTGCTGCCACTTTGAGAATTACATAAATGCAGGAAAAAAAAAAACTCCATGCAAGAAAGTGCAGGAGGAGGCAAAAATGAAGGAGTTCTCAGTACTTCTCTGTAATGACATGTTCCTCTCAGTGAAACAGATTGAGTCTTCCCCGTCTGAGTGCAGGTCAATATATTTAAAATGGTGGATTTGATTGCAAGCGCGTTTTTTTTTTTGTTTTTTTGTTTTTAAGGGAGGTTGTCATCCTAATGACATTTGGAGGTGGGGCCGGGAGCTGTTAAATTCTAATCCTGTGAACTGGATCATATTAAGACATCCTTCAGATTTCTGAAGCAAACACACATTAGGCTATGGTTTTAGCAATTAAGGATCACAAGGATTCTTGTTGTCATGGATATAAATGGGAATGAAGTAAATGTTCCTCCAGGAAGGATACTTAATAGCATTAGCATTATTACAACCGGTTCCATGCAAAGCTTCACTCGGATAACTTTATGAAACCCTGTCACTGTCAGCACAAATATTTTGGAGCTGTCGACTGTTCTGTGATCCAACCTCGGCACCTGGAAGTCATTGTTATTCGAATGTTACACCTGTGACGCATTCTGTCTGGTTCAAATAGACATGTTGTAACACAAAAGTTGGAGTGAGCCTTTCTCGATCGCATCAGCAGTTGCCATGGTGATAATGCACCTGCAGGTTGCGGGTGAATCTGAGGGAAACAGCGCAGGCCTTTACATGTGTCATTTTCTCTCAGTAAACATGTAGGTGATTGGTAGAAAGAGGCTTACAGCTGACCTCAGACATTCTCTTATTGACTTTTAGCAGTGTTGTGGGAATTATGACGCTGCTGAGATTGACTGAATCTTTGGCAGATGTTACAATATCAGGAAAGCTGCTTGGCAAGAGGCGATTTTTTTTTCTGTAAATGTATCCAGAATCATCTGTGACAGATTTTCTGCAGAAGCCGATGTGGAACTATATTATTGTATATTTCTTACATTAATGTTATACTGTAAGAGTATTCACTGAAGTCCTATAGCTTCAACTTCAAGTGAGTTACATGTCAGACATCACCACCAAAGCTGCAGTTTCAAAATGTGTTAGCCAATCACGGATCACCTATCATGTAGTTACCAACATTCTTCAGAATATATAGGCTATTTATTTTTTATTTTGTGTTCAAAAAAATAAATGTATAGAGGTTTGGAACAACATGAGGGTGAGCAAATGCTGACAACATTTTTGGGTGAACTATCCCATTGTATTGGAAATACACAAGAGGAAATGGGTTGTTTTGTGGTTGTCACTTCTAAGTTGTAAAATTACTGTGAGTTGTAAAATTACTGTGATGAACCTGATGGTGCATCATTTGTTCTGCCAAAAACATACCATATGACCAATATAGTCTACAATAGCTCTAATAAGTTTATTTATTTTAATTTTTTTTATTTTTTTATTTTTCAAAAGCATACAGAGCAACCAGTGTCCTAAACGAGCGACTCTTATGAACTCTTTTATGAGTTTTTTTCTGAATTTCTGTGAATCAAGATGCAGCAGTAGCAGCAGCAGCTTACATCTCACTATAAGCATAATAACACTGGTTGTTCACATGACAACATGTAGATAAAAAGGTATATTATGAGTTTTATCGGTATTTCATAAAACATAAAAAATACTGTTATTGTCTGTTTAGCAATGCAATTGCATTTATTGTGTTCAGATATTGATTACCTACAAGTCACCCAACTTAATAAAGATACAAATTAATATATTTTTATTTATTTATTTTTTAATCTTTATTTGAAATGGACATAAAAACAGCATTGAACAAACCAGATACAGTTTTTAGTGTTATAGCAAAACTGCTAATTTCCAACACTTGTCCATAGGAGGCCATTGTCCATTTTATAATGTGAATACTTACCTTATATTTTTACATTTTCTATTAATATATTAAGATGATGTAACATTTACAATATAGTGTCAGCAGACTGACACGGCCAGTGTAGAGGTGTGTAATGAAAAGCCATGGGGAGACAGTATCACCCTTCATTACTACCTCTTTTAGTAATAGAGAATTCAGATAAGACTGGAAAGTTGGACGTAACTTTTGGGTTAAATTTTGGCTATTTTGATTGTTTCCCACTTTTATGCATCTTACACAATTATTTTTTTTTCCAGTCTTGCAGTCCATTGTTCATTCCAGTGAATTATTCTTAGTTAAATGTACTTGCATTATATTACTTGTATTAAAACAATAGTGAAAATTCTCAACGTTTGTAAGAGCCTCTTTCTTTTTTTCCAAACTGTTACATTCTAATCTTTTTAAATGGTCCCTTCTTTCAGTTGTTTCCTTATGTCTTTGTATCCAGTGACCTAAAAAATAAATAAATAAGGGGAAACAGGAGAGATCAATATAGTGTTTTATGTGATTTCACCTCGGCAGGACACCCACGGTGCAGAAAATACTCTGTTTTTAATTAGACGTAGACCCTTAATGGCTCTGATTTTGGCCTGAGAAAAGAACGAGCAATGCCAGTCTAATTGTCTGGTGATGCAATGTTTTAATTAGACAAGTTAACAGGCAGGCAGTATCTCCACCGGCGTCCCCATCATTAACTATATTCATTATCCTTACGGCTGCAGTGGCGATTGATCATGACAGATCACACAGGTGAGAATCCAATAAGATCCAACGTCCTGAACAGAATTAAACGGCTGTTAGAGCAGACGGAGGAAGAGTGATAACACACACAACAGTCAGACTCAGTGACCCCAGATAAACTGAGCTCAGTTTAACAGATTTACATGATAGCCCATCAAAATCCTTCTGCGGCTCTGAGATGCTATCATCCTGTCAAAATATTTTACGGCAAAATATTTTCTCCCTTGGGGAAAAGATCAAAGCTGTTGATCATAATGTCAGTATGTGAGGATAACAATTATGACGTTTTTCTTTATTTATGTACTCCTGAAGTGTGCAAACATCTATCTGTAACTTTTCTCGCAGGCAAACGGATGAATCTTTTGATCTGTAAATCATTCAAGAACTGTATTTTAATTATACTTAAGTTATGCTGATAAAAGACAACATATTAAAGTTCAATTATTTTATGATGGATGTTTGGATTCAGTGCTGGGGTCAATACAGCCACTTCACTTTGGATTGTGGGTAAATTGTGTTTCTAACGAGCCCAATAAACCAATTGGGAGATTTCATGCTAAAGCACACACGTGTCAATAAGCAATTAATGAAGACAGAGGAGGAGACTGAAACAAAGCAATGGGTGCCATGTACATTATTAACAATTCTTCAGTTCTTTCAAGAGGAATTGTTTTTTTAGCATCTGTGTCATACTCCAAAAAAAAGTATTCCCCTTTTTGCTCAGGATACTCACTTAGTCCAGTGAACGCATTATCATGTTTAAGAAACCAATTTGAAATGATTCAAGCTTTGTGACATGGTGCATTATCCTGCTGGAAGTAAGCCATGGCACAGGCCATGGGTACATGGTGGCCATAAAGGGATGGACATGGTCAGAAACAATGCTCAGGTAGGCCGTGGCATTTAAACGATGCCTATTTGGCACTAAGGGGCCTAAAGTGTGTCAAGAAAGCATCCCCCACACCATTACACCACCACCACCAGCCTGCACAGTGGTAACAAGGCATGATGGATCCATGTTCTCATTCTGTTTACGCCAAATTCTGACTCTACCATCTGAATGTCTCAACAAAAATTGAGACTCATTAAACCAGGCAAAATTTTTCCAGTCTTCAACGGTCCAATTTTGGTGAAGCTCTTGCAAATTGTGGTCTCTTTCTCCTATTTGTAGTGAAGATGAGTGGTACCCATTGGGGTCTTCTGCTGTTGTAGCCCATCCGCCTCAAGGTTGTGCGTGTTGTGGCTTTACAAATGCTTTGCTGCATACCTCGGTTGTAACAAGTGGTAATTTCAGTCAAAGTTGCTGATCAGCTTGAATCAGTTCGGCCCATTACTGCCGCATACTGGATGTTTTTCCCTTTTCACACCATTCTTTGGAAACCCTAGAAATGGTTGTGCGTAAAAATCCCAGTAACTGGCACCAACAACCATGCCATGCTCAAAATTGCTTAAATCACCCTTCCTTTCCTTTCCATTCTGACATTCAGTTTGGAGTTCAGGAGATTGTCTTGACCAGGACAACACCCCTAAATGCCTGGAAGCATGTCATGTGATTTGGTTGATTAGATAATTGCATTAATGAGAAATTGAACTGTTCCTTATAATCATTTAGGTGAGTGTAATAATCATTTTAACTTCAAATTGATGGCTTACTGAACTTGGATCCACAAGAATAAATTGTATTTCTTGAATAATTGAGAGTATATAGGACTTTACAATGTTTTATGAAAGCTGATAAAACTTCAGATTTTTACAGTGAACACATAAATCAAGCAGCGGCATCTGTGCTTCCAGACTTTATTAGTCTACATTATTCCTCATCCTGTTTGATCTGTGTCCCAAAACCTCCAATCCAATGCTTTCTCATCCAAACATTTCCAGATCAGCATATTTGATATAATATATTGACAAGACACATTATCTCCAATCACCTCTGCAACAGGAAATTACATTTTGATGAACTGGGACTAATTTATAAGGAAGATATAAAGATTATCTGTCTGTCAACAGTAAAAGAAATGTTTTAAAAATCAATTTTTCTCACTTTCAATTACCGACTCATGAAGGGGAGGCAGAGAGGGGTTTGCGGAAATGAGCCGTGTGACTTCAGTCCACCACAGAACTGTCTGAGTGAGTGAATGAGATACTTAGTCTCACTGAGGCTCATTCTCATGGCTCATTCTCAGCATTATTTTATGTTGACAAATGATGGCTTCATGAATATTTATATTTGATCTATTTAGCAAAAAATGAGAGGTAGGCTAATTTATTGTGAATGCACAAATTTTATACATTTCTTTTTGAGCTGTGCAATACATTACCACAAAAGTCATTTGGCGAAGAAGGGTGGATTTTGAAAAATGATGGTTAATATTCAGTTGCAGCGCAAAATCTGATTGTGACTATAAGTGATCGGGTTATAAAGTTTTTGTTTTTTTTTCAGAAAATTTTAGATGAGTATTCCATTATTGAAATTTCGTTTGAGGTATGGTTTCGTCAAAGGCAGATTGCTCAAATGCTCATTGGCAATCATGAAACCTAAACCCATCTGTGACATCACATCCTTTCTGTGTGGGCCCTTATCAGGTGCTTTGTATAATCAGCTGTATGTATTTTTTTTTTCTTTCATTTAAGTCTGTTTTCCCTCTTCTTCAGCTTTTGAGTTTACATAATGGCATAATGTAGGACACTGGCCGCCAGAAGCAATATCTCTCCTTGGAACACTTGCGAGTGTGAATGGGGGGATCTATTTCAGGAAGTGGGCTAATGGTAAAATGAAGTAGATTATTTTTTTTATGAATAAACAGCATTATTTGTGTCATTATCTGAGTCCAAATTCATGTCATGAATTTGATGCCTACTCGATGAAGTACGTTCGGTATGCATGTGTGTAGAATACATTCCTGGATATACAGTATCTGCCATGTTGCCTTTGTACAACAATCTACTTTGATCTTTGATGGACTAACAACTTAAATAAAGTTGAACAAATTAAAGTTAAGCACTTAAACATTTAGGTGCTTTGAAGGGAATGATTTGCGAAGTTCATACTAACAAATAATTAGATGGCGTAAAAGAGTATGTGTATTGAGTCAGGGTGGCGGAGGGATACACACATATGTTGAGGGGCTGCATATGGAGAAACACTGGGGTGTCCAGCCCATAGGGTGGAATTTTCAACCCCAGGAGTGGTAAGGTGGCTTGCCAAGGTAAAGACACATACTCGGAGAGGCTTACAGTGGAAACACTCATGTGGGGGTCACCAGTGGGGAATCAAGCACATGGAGGCACCTAGCCAACACGAAGACTTTGGCGTTGACGTCAACAGCGCAGGAGGAACTCATGGGATGTGAGAAAGCTCACCTGAGGAATATACTGAGTGGAATGGTGAGCAAGTGAGGACACCTGAGCGGGTCCTAGTACCAGCTGGTTGAAGCGAGTACATGGGAGGACAATAGCTCTCTCGAGAAAGAGCTAGGATCAGCCAGTCATCGAGATGCGGTCATGAGAGAGGATGCGAACCCCATGTTGCTGAGTGACACAAGGGCTGCCTCAACGACTTTAGTGAAGGCGCGAGGAGACAGGGCTAGCACGAATTGGTGAACGCCATACTTGTAAATCCGCCTCTCGAAAACAAACTGTGCCACTCACCACGGTATAGCGGATTCCCTAGAGCGGGAAGGAGACTGTGCGAACTGAATCGCATAGCTGAGCTTGATGATTCTCATGAGCCAGCGGGACAGATAGGAAGCTCCAAAACTGACCCATTAGGTTATGTGAACCACAGACATACCCATGATGGGGCAGTGAACCAGAATGACCAGCTTAGGCGTGGGAGGTGGACCATCCTGGTCCTCTTAGAGTCAAAAGGACTTCTTGGCTCCGAAGCAAAAACATATCTGCATATTGCCAGCGTACTTCCTTATATACCCACAGGGTGGGGCAGAGTCACGCTATGCAAAATCCTCAGACCCATGGCATTTTTTTTGCCGTTGGCTTGTTTTGTAATACTCAAAGTTGATAGGTTTTCTAAGCGAAATCCCATTCGTTGTCACAACTTAACTTGTAGTGACTATGAAAGGGAACAGTGCTTACGGATGTAGAGAATAACTCCCTTTGGGACTTTGACTTTTGTAACTTTGCTGACCATTTTCAAGCTCAAACAACATTACAAGTCATCAGCTCCTGTAGCCTTATGAAATAATAGAATCTCCCTTAAGAATCTCCAACGCTATCTCACAACCAATTGGTCTGAATTTCTAGACTGATTTAGCAAAAATCGTACTAATTCGTACAAGTAAGGTTGTATGAATTTGTACGAATTAGCCACCTCGTAAAATTTATACGAATTGATCGCGAGATCGGGTTAAAATCTCAGCAAATAGTAAGTTAATAACTTATTATTTGCTGAGATTCCAACCCGATCTCACGTCAATTCGTATAAATATTACGAGGTGGCTAATTTCTGGATAACTTTAAGTATTAGTACTTAAAGTTATCAAGGTATTTTGCCTACTGTTGATGGTGTTGCCTACAGGTTACAGGACCACACTTTTAAGGAAATGGGAAATAAGCAGTTTATACATTTGATTTACAACTAAAACTGACATACTTAATACTTTCAGCATATTTCATGTAATGGCTGAAGGCCTTGATTTTTATTTACTCATTTATTTATCACCCAAAAGGGATTTTTTTTATTACATTTGCAATTTTTAAAAGATCTTTTCCCAATGGGATCTACTAGTGAAGCAAATACCAACACATTTAATCGCATCTCCTGCCCCTAATACAAATGTCATCCTTATTTTTCATGGCTGAAAAACCAATTATCAAACCAGCTGAAGTTATCCTGTAAAGTTCATCCTGGCAACACAACAGCTTGTCTGGGTCAGAGCGAGAATGGGATTTTTCACCATGCTGCTCATAATTGAATTTGCTCCTACTGATTGCTCGGACTCGATCCAACTGACGAGCCCGGAGTTATGTTTGAATTTATGGAAAAACAAGTGTGACTATTTGCGTGCATGTGGACCACATGATGAATTGGTAATGGTGGAGAGACAGCGGCAGCATCTGAATGTCTTTATCACATTGTCTTGGGTGGGACTTGCAAATGATTAATTAAATTATATTATGCAACTCAGATGAATGGACGCTATCAGTCTGTCCAAAATATTTGATGGATAATCATGAGATAGGAGAGTAATTACAACTATGTCACCTTACAATTAAGTGTGACCTTATATTTAATTTTTTGTAATTGTGGAAACACCACATAAGAAAAGTCACCACAGGTCATGTGTGAGAAAGCTGTACCAGCTAAGATAAAAGCAAGTCAGTGACTTTGAAGTGGTAGTTTGGGGGGATGAGACTATTTCTGATTCTGCTCTTTGGTAATATCGTTCTATTTAATTCATGTTACACCTTTAAAATAAAAATGAAATTTAGAGGCTCTCTGTCAGAATCAGTGATGGTCAGATGGCTAGATGAAGAGAAACATAATGTACATGCACTAGAAATACTGCTCAAGCTACGGTAAACTGACAAGTTGGGAAATCGGAGTTTGTTGAGCAGGGAGACTCAAGGGTTCACTGAAAGATTTGTTTCTTGCTTATATCATATTCTTGTCAGTCTGGGGAATATGATATTCTTGTCATTTTTGAATTTACTCTACGAGATGAGCCACTCTCTCTGGTGTTGGTGTGACGGCGATCTGTGACAGCATCTAAGGGCGGACTGAGAATCTTCAGGAAGTGAAGATAAGAACAGTTTTGCAACTTTTGGGTGTGCATATGACATTTGTTGAGTCAAATCCTGCGAATGATGGCCATGCTTTCCTGGGACGATTGTTTTTTGGGTGTGGCCGCTGACTCCCTGTTGGCGTCCAATCCAATACCTTTTTACTTCGGATGTGCATCAGGAGATCTTCCAGCGATCCCTTGTTGATCTCCTCCTTCCTTCCTTCTCTCGATGGGGCCGCTGCCCATGGGTACACTGGGGTCCCCTCTGGTTCAACGCTCTGTCGCAATGTGTCCATCAGAGTGTTCCATGCTACTGTGTCCTCAGAGTGCTTCTTCTCGCCGCGATCCTAAGCACCCATCTGACGCCTGTAGCTTTCGTCTACACTTGTAGCTAAATTCTATAACACTATAGGACAGACAGCTGCCTCACTAGATGACATGGCCATTCTCCTGGTCTACCAGACCATAGACTGTAAAAAATATGGACAAAGCGTCTGTGACGTCACCCATAGACTCTCTGAAGAACTGGTTTGAGACTGTTTATGGGGGGTATAGACCTTATTCAGAAGCAGCGCCATGACAGGTATGAAAGTGCCGCCACTGACCTTGCTCTCCGAGCGACGAAAGTGGACGTATGTTCCCTGGATCAGGTGATGCCCACCATTCTGAACCTGTCGGAATGGTGGACCTTTCTGCTCGACACCCCTGATATCCCAGGTCGGCCTCTTTGGCAGTGCGGTCGAGTGGGTATTCTGCCCCGACAGCTCCGCTGTCCACTCAGATCCCTCAGTCTGCCCGCCGCAGAGTCCATATGGTACGCATGATGAAGAGCCACAATCATGTGACATTCCAGGAAACTGCCTGACATAACAAAGCTAACAGAGATTGCTGTAACATGCAGATAAAGAAGTTTTGAAGACAATAAACATGATTGCAATGATATTTGATTTACCTGTGTTCTTTAAGCCCTGTCAGTTATTTTCATAATAATAATTATATTTATAATGCAATGCTAATCGATATAGACTTTATCATTGTGCAGAATACTGTAAAATAATATATGTTCTGTCTTATTTTTTTTTATCTGGAGCCAAATCAGATCTCAGAAGGTTATTTAAAACACTTCGACTTGCGTTATAAAGTAAGTTTGGATTGCAAACATGGTTTTAATCTCATAAATTTTTGTGTATTGATGGTGTGCTAAGCTAACATGCTAGCTAGCTCTAGGTGCACCTGCCACTCAGCTGTTATTTTTTGTGATTTTGTTCTAAATATAAAAGCTTACTGAAATGGGCATTTGATTCAGTTTCATAGTGAAGTCAGAACTTTGTTAAAAGAAATGAGGGAGGATTGAAAAGTTAGTGATTATAATGCAGACAAAAGAAAAGCATATTTAGAGCTATAACCAGGCCGGAAAAGTGTGAATGTGTGCAGGGGAGACTGAACACTGAATGGGAATCATTTGCACCACAAAACAATAGAGTCGTGAGTATATCTGCGTTGTGCCTTCTCATCTGAACGTTTAAAGGCACTTACAGATGATCTTTAGTCTTGAAAAATGTCCATGACCTTTTACCAAGCAGCTCTGATATCAATATTTTTCTCTGATCTAACTGCCTGTATTTCAAATACCCTGTATCCATCTCATCTATGTGTGTTTATGTGTGCATGATATGTACTTCTATTATTGATTCCTTATTTACAGTTTGTGTAGGTCTGTTTAAATTCGCAAGGCAGTAGAGCGGAACTCATTAATGCAGCTCTTATACTTCTGAGAGCTGAGATTCTAGGCCTGCCACAGATATTTCCACTTGTTTCTGGAGCGGAATGCTTTTAAAGTCAAATTATCACACACATCTTCCTGTTTGCCAGTGAAGATGTTTGAACTTTGTGTGCAAGTGCGTGTCGAGAGAGAGAGACACACATATATATCTCCACAAGCTGCACTCCTTCCTTGAGAAAACTCCAGAGCACTGCTCACAGATAGCTTCATCCCTGTCTCGACACCCCTGAAAAGGCTTCTGGTAAGCCTTCCGCACTCAGTCTGAGACTGACTGACTGTCTCTGTCTCACAGGCAGAGTGCAGGACGCAGATAAAACTTCTTCTTCTCAGTTTAGGAGCTGCAAACACTCTGTAACTCTTAAAAAGCTGGAAATGAAGCTGTTTTCCATCTGGATTCTTAATGTGACAGAATGAACCACAATGTGGGATTGAGCTGAGAAAATCAGCTTAATTAATTCAGCTAATTAATCATATTTACATGATAGATTTTATATTGTATAAACTACTATTGGATAAAGTCTGTATGATTTTTCTATGTCTTTTAAAGAAGTCCCCGCTGACATTTATTTGATCAAAAATACAGTAAAAAGATAATACTGAGAAATCATTAAAAATCAGTGTATTCCTTTTAATATATATTTAAATGTTATTCCTGTTACGACAAAGCTGAATTTTCAGCAACCATAACTCCAGACTTCAATGCATGAATTGAAACCAGTTAAACATTTTTGTGGAAATCTATTTTTATATTTCTCCAGCATTTTTTGATGAATAGAAAGTTCAATAGAACAGCAATTGAAATATAATTTTGTAACATAAATTATCAAGTTAAGCAATTTATTATTAACTTACTGAATAAAACTAATAGGTTATTATTATTATTATTTTTAAACAAGCAAAACCTTACTTAACTTATTAAACCAATTTGATAAAACACAAAACTAATATATAATATATATATTTACATACAGGTTAAATGCTTTGACAAAGTACACTGTAAAAAAATGATTTTTTGGGGAAGTAAATACTAGTGAAAAAAACAATGTAATTTACTTGAAAAAGTTAGTTCAGGCAAGAATTTTAAAAAATTCCATATAAGCGAGTAGAAATGAAAGTGTAAATATCAACTCAATAAAATTAAGTAAAAATTTACTCAACTTTTCCTGATACTGGGGTTCCCATCATTTACTGGACCTTGAATAATTAATTAGGCTCATTTTTCACTGGTTTCCAGCTGTATTTACACTGTTTTATCATTGATTTTTGTTGTCAGGATTAGTAACTTGCCATTTTGTGACATTGGGTAAATTTTTTGCTCAAAATGACACATTCCAAAACGACCCATCAAATGTTACCACCATTGTGTATTGTCTACCAAGTATTGAGTTGTTTGCATTCACATTATGTGTAACATCTGACATGATGTAATATAAATTACTTAGATGATCTAAGTAAAGCACATACTATAAATGACTAATAAAATTAAAGATTATTGTTTTGTGAAATGTAATACAAAGGCAAAGGAAATTGATATTAATCAACCTTTTACTAGCCAAGTTAAAATTACTTATTTTTTGTAAAGTTTACTTAATTCCATATTCCAAGTAAATTTAACTTAAAGATTTCTAATTAAAGCTACTGATGAATATGTTTAGGTTTTTACTTGGCAAATCTTTGTACATTTACTAGCATTTTCTGAGTGAGATAGTTTAGCAAGCATTTTTCAAGTAAATTCTACTCCAAATTTTTTACAGTGTATTTATCCTTTTTTTCTCCCATTATCAGAATTAAAGGAATAGTTCACTTAAAAAATAAAATTCTGTAATCATTTACTCACCCTCAAGCTGTTTCAAACCTGGATGAATTTCTTTCTTCTGCTGAACACAAAGGAAGATGTTTTGAAGAACGTCGGGAACCAACGATTTGATGCACTTTAGTGAAGTTACACCAGACTACTCCTTCAAGGAAATAAAAAAGACAAATACAGATTGAACTTTAAAATTCAACATGAAGTTCAGTGTGTCTCACTTCACAAAAGTGTCAATGACTCCAAACTCTCTCTGTACATGGATGAGCAATTACACAAATGAATCACAGGATATTACGCTCCACTGTGCCACTTTGGCTCAAATTAAAAACCTCTCTGCCCTCTTTCGCCTTCAGAACTGATGAACCAGTAAATAAGCCAAGTATAATAGATCCAACAAGTAAATGTGTCAGACTTATTTCTTAGAATCAGAATCTATGCTCTGTACATGCAGAGGTTGTTCACAGTAAACTGCAGCAGCTATGAAATAATGGGTTTACAAACATGAATTATGATTTCTCGCTTTTGCTCTTACTGATCGCATGTGATTCTTGCTAAAAATGTTTTGTCAATTACAGTGACAATTATCTCAGTGCGTACATTTGTCTAATCATTATTCTTGAATGATCTTATGGAAGTGTCAATGAGGTCTGATGGCTTCAATATGCTCAGTGTTTTTTGAGTAATTCATGCGAAAAGATTCAGGAAACTGTCCACCCACGAGTCTGCCCTCTGCCCAGAAATTATAGACCTTAGACATATGAGCTTGAGCCAAGCAAAATGTGTGGAAAGACTGTGGGAGTTTGGGGAAATGCTTTTTGCTGAATGTGAAAGTGCATGCCCAGAGCAAAATTGCTCAGAGGACGTTCTTTCATCTCTCAGGAGTCTTTAATGACCTCTCAATTTTCATATCAATCAAAAATTAAAGGGTGTTGGGTGTGACCTCCACTGGCTCTTTTGATGAGAGTTCAATCTCTGAGTGATGATTGCAGACTTATCTAAAACTCATGCAAGGTCACTGGGGTATTTTCTCAAGAGAAAAATCTGAGAAGCAAGAGAATTAAGAATTAAGCGCTCATTAAAAGAAAAATGCGAGACATTAAAGACATCTACTTTGTGATTTTTTTACTGTTGATGTGGCCCTCAGAGGCCATTCAGACACGTGCAGAACAAAAACACATTCTAGAGAGGAGTGTATGGGGGTAATGTATTACAAGTAATAATAGTTATGTAATCAGATTACTTTTTCAAGTAACTAGTAAAGTAAAGCATTACTTAAATTCACAACAAAATATCTGAGCTACTCTTTCAGCTAACCCAACCCTAACGCAAGTTACTTTGTTTTCCTATTTATTGACTCTCCTGTCTCCATGTTGTGAGAAATTGGGAGTAGGTGCATGTTGTGTGCGCTCTCTAAACACATAGATTTTAAGACTAAATGTGAGCTTCCATCTCACTTGCACAAATACAGATTCCTCAAAATGAATAAACACAGTGAAAGGCAAACCTGCAATAACTAAATGTTAAATAATATACAGTGGTGTGAATAAGTTTTGGCACCCATGCTAAAGTTGCCTAAAAAGAGGAATAAAAAAATCATCTTTTGGATATTGATCTTAATGCCTTAATTAAAAAAATTAGGAAAACTCCAACCTTTAAGGACACAAATTTTCTTTGTGAATGAATAATGTATATCATAAATAAATAAATGTTTTTCCTTACAATACAGGGTGCATACCGGTAAGTCAGTACCCCCTATGTTAAATTCCCATAGAGTCAGGCAGATTTTTATTTTTAAAAGCCAGTTATTTCATGGATCCAGGATAATATGCATCCTGATAAAGTTCCCTTGGCCTTTGGAAATAAAATAGACCTCTTTTAGGCAACTTTAGCATGGGTGCCAAAACTTATTCACACTACTGTAAATATACTTTATGTTTTTGATATCACTTTATTAAGCAGTCTTTAAGCAAAAATGTGTTGAACTTTCCTCTTCTGCAATCCAAAATGCTACAGAGCTGCATCATTCTAATGTACATGTGAATTTGCATTTCCTTGAACTTCGGCTTATTCATTCCACTTTTTTTGTAAAAAGGCCTTTACATTTGCTAAAACATTATCATTTTTATTATTAAAAAATAAACAAGCAAGCCCACCCTAGGTCAGAAAAACGAACGCAAATATAACTCAATGCATTACTTTCAATAAAAAGTAACTAATTAACTCAAGTAACAGTAGTTAGTAACAGTAGTTAGGGAGTAACACAATATACTGTGGTAAAGCAATACTTTAAAAAGTAACTTTCCTCAACAGTGGTCCAGAAGTGCATCTTCTGAGTGCAATGTTTTAAGAATGCTGTGTCATGCGCAAGATGCTGCAAAATACTCAAGGGCAATGGTCAAACAATGGTCTCTCAGAGCAAGGTTTTACAAAAAAGAAAACAATAGGAAAACAGCAGTGGAATACAAAGATGCTGTTCTGTGTGAACAGGCCCATGGGCTATTAAGATATGTTTGTCCATGCCTAGCATAGCCAGAGTGAAAGTTGTCTGTTTTAAAAATATGGTCTTCTTTTATATAAATGTCAAAAGTATCTCCTAGTTTTCAGCCTTTGCACGACTGCAGTGGCAGAGGGTGCGTGTAGTGCAGTGGGTGAGCAGGCAGAGGGGTGGAAAAGAGAGTGAATGCCATCATATGTGAATCATCTGATAAAAAGCCCCAGGAAAAGTGATGGACAGCTCATGATGTATGAGCCTTAAATTATGCAGAATACACGTGTGATGACTGCAGACGATTTACGATCAGCTCAAGGGAGAAAATATGCAGAAAGTTGAATTTGATTTTATATGAGAGAAAATAAATGTATTTTATAAATGTACTACAAAACAAAGGCATTTACTGTCAGATTACTATATAGATTGTAATGTATAGCTGTCACATTGCACCACTCTGGTATGTGCTCTCTGTCACAAACAAGCAGCTTTAATTCATTCATAAAAGTGCCATAAAATAGCTCAAGTTAAGTGCTATTGCTCTATATCTTGGTAAAAAGGACTGACAGTAACAAGAGCCTGATCAAATCTCTTATAGACAGTATGGAGTTTTGAGGCAGAGAGTGGATTTTTTGTAGGCCTATAGTTCACATTAACGGCACAACGTGAGCCTGCTGTTGAAGTCTCAAAGCTACTTTTTCACATGTGCTGCTTGTGAGTGTGTGGTGAATTCAGAGAAAAATTCTTAAATAATTCTTGTCAGGTGTTGTACAGATACAGTATCCACCTGTTCAAAACATATGTATTTCACTTGAAAGAAAATTCATTAACTCACTTATGTTTTTCGAAAACTGTATGAGATCTTTCTTCTTGCCAACACAAAAGAAGATATTTTGAACAATGTCTCAATGTTATTTTTGTCCTTAGGGTTGAAGTTAATGGGGCCCAATGTTGTTTTGGATACTGATATTATATTTCATGAAAATATATTATTTGGACTGTGCAAAAGAAACTATGTCACTCTCATACAGGTAAGTCAGAGTGCTGTAAATGGATTAATTTTATGCTTCTTTAATTTCCTTTCCTTCAGTTACGCTTTTTGATTTCAGCCTGCAAGTACTGTGTAATTAAAACAAATTTAACAGCACAACTTTTGGTTATTATTGTGTACCTATAAAGTAAGTGAGGCATAAAGGAACAATATTGTAAAGGTTTGTGGAATAAAGGGGTATATTGAAGGGGGATATTGAAGCATGGTCAAAATGCTTCAGTACCCTGACGCTTAGGCACCCTTCAGCGTCAGTTAGATGAAGCCCTAGGATCGCGTGTAACCCTACCCCTACCCCTACCCCTACCCAGACCTAAACCTACCTGCGCCGTAGGTATCACGTCATGTAACTGACGCTAAAGGCGGCCTAAAGCGTTGAATATTGAAGCATGGTCAAAAGGTGACGCCTTGGGTGAGAATGTGTTGATTATTTAGGCAACATACAAGAGGGTAGCATGTACCACTTTCAATCACCACTTTCCACAACACAGAGATGTTACACTGACCCTGTATGGAACAAGAGACATTTCCCAGTAAAAGTAGAACTGAGGAGTTGTAATAAGCCGCTTTCCGAACCAAGTAGTTACAGGAACTTAGTTATAGGAACTGTCCACTTCTAAACAGTTCTAAGAACTACTCTCCCCCAAACTCGGTTTTGCTGCTTGCGTTCGCACTGGCCAAGTGGCCATAGGAACTGGTAGGAGGGGTAACGCAAGCACGGCGATGGTCTTTATAGCGTAGCGCGGCCACATACAACAACAACAAACCAGCATGGCTATTGCAATGTTCCTGTTCTGCCTTGCCGGGACCTTAATAACGGAGAACGAACGGCGGCGTTTAAAGATTATGCTTGAGTTCTGTACAGAGAAACACAGAAGACGAAGGCTCCAGCGTAATATGATATTAAGTAATATGATGGAAGAAGATAAAAGAGCAGAGCGCAGGAGGCAAACAAAACGACGGGTAAGTTTAGCTAGCATTAGCAATTAGCTGGTTGAATGCGTTATGTTTGTCTTAATCCTCGTTGTAATGTTTTGCAAAAACACACAGCGTATGGCAGACAGCGCGCTACAAGTTCCGTGTTGACAGTGGGCATGACTTATAAGTTGAACCAATCAACGTAGACCTAGGGAAAGGGAACTAAAAAAGTCCTCGCTCTAGACTAGGTACTGAAAGAGTTATAGGAACTACGGTCTGAGGAACTAAAAAATCCCCAATTTAGTCCGGTCGGAACACTGAGAAAAAAAGGGTTATAGGAACGTTAGGTTCTAGGAACTGCAAAAGTCCCTCCGGTCAGAAAGCGGCTATAGTTTTAGGGTACTTGCCTTGAAACATGGAAGACTAACTTAACCAGTGCATATAAATGCTCTGATACTGTAATAAAAAGAAAAAGAAAAGCACTTTTTGCATTGGTAGCCTACTCTATAGTGCAGCCTATGTTCTCGCTAAATTGCTACCAAGACGTAAAATTGTTGCCTATCAGAATAAGTAGGCCCTACCAATTAGTTCTAAAAGTACTTAAACAATAAATAATTTGTTAATTTTCCAGGATGTTACCCCTTTATTCTCCAAATACCTACACGCACTGTACGTAGGCTACTTTTATAGTTAGGCCTAGACTATAATTAGCCTACCTAAAGTTATGCGGTAAATTCGTTTTACTTACGCAGTACTTTGTGGGCTGTGACACGAAGCATAATTGCGTTGCCATTTCTTCCCTTTTGGAAGTGAACCTTTTCAAATCAAAGAGAACTACCTTTCCTCTTTTCTTCTGTCTATCTAGGGCAGGTCGCTGTTTAACCGTTTGATCAGCTGACTGCGTGTCTCCTCCCACGAGTTCAAATCTCATTAAACCGTGCCAGTTCATCTCTCTCCTCCAACAATCTGCTTTTCACTCTGCCTTTCTTTACCTTTTTTCTTTCTCGTTCTCTCACCCTCGATCCTCGCCGTATCCAGTGCATTACAGTCTCAACGGTGCACTCGATTTTGGGAGCCGAGGGGTGAGAGAAAAGATGCAGAACCGTTTCATTGTGTTACGTTTTTGTCAGGGGACTTTAATTGTTTTCTGATTTATTTTAATGCAGAACCGAGAGAGAGAAATACAGATATGGAGAGTGAAGGGGGGAAGAAAGTCTGTTGCCCTGTTTTTGTCTAGTTCTTTTGTCACAAGCACTGTCAGCCTTCACAGAAATGAAAGATTTTGTGACAGAACAGCACTAATGACAGTGCTCTCTTTGAGGTGTTTCCTCTGTCTTTCTTTCTACACGTCTGTCAGGTTTCTCTCTGAGAGCCTGTCAAAACAAACAATAATCACGACTACACATGATATATTTTTATTCTGACTGATATTCTAATTAGCTGCCGTTCTAATTAACCACAAGCAAAGGTCGGGTTTACTGCTTTAAATCCCAGGATTGACAGGGGGCTGTATATCCCAGATCGCATTTTTTTAGAATGCTATTTTTGTCTTCATGACAGTAGCTACTACTTCAATCTAATATGTCATCGTCAGAAAAGATACAAGAGTTCTGACTGAGCAAGGGGAAAGGCTTGAACTTTGAGTAATGAGACAGCCAGGACAGATCATTCACAAACATCAGGAAGCACTTGGGAGCTGATTTGTTACCTATTGATGTTTGATGCTAAAATGTCACAGGTTGCTGTGTGTAGACGGTGTGTGTCAGGGTACCGTTGTAAAGGCGTCATGATCTCCAGAGCAATTTCCAAATTTCATTATAGCCCTGTCCTTATGAGTTTGCTCACACTACCATCTACTGGCCTCAAGTGGTAGCAATTGTTCTGTCCATGCTGACTGTCAGATTCTTAAATAATGCAATCTCAGAATCAAGATGTTTATGATAATGATGAATGTTAACCTTCTAAAACGTTAAACATTACAAGGCACTTTTTGTTTGACAGGCAGACAGATAGGCAGACAGATAGGCAGACAGATAGACAGACAACAGATAGACAGACAGACAGACAGACAGACAGACAGACAGACAGACAGACAGACAGACAACAGACAGACAGACAGACAGACAGACAGACAGACAAGAACAGACAGACAGACAGACAGACAGACAGACAGACAGACAGACAGACAGACACAGACACAGACAGACAGACAGACAGACAAGACAGACAGACAGACAGACAGACAGACTAGACAGACAGACAGACAGACAGACAGACAGACAGACAGACAGATAGACAGACAGATAGATAGATAGATAGATAGATAGATAGATAGATAGATAGATAGATAGATAGATAGATAGATAGATAGAATCTAATCTATTCCTGACAGCTGGGTTTTATAGCCTCTCCATCAGTCCATTCTGAATGTCCATGAGATGGGTCACATGACTGACTTTCGCCCCCTGGATTGCTCTTCTCAAAGTGGACAACACAAATCCTGTAGACCTCCAGCAAAACAATGAGGATGTTCTTGCATGTGAAGAAGATCATCAGCTGGTTCAGAACATTCTCACGTATCATGAGGTACAGACGGTAAATTAGGAAAGGTCCATCCTGCAGACCCACCGTTAGCAGAAGGCTCCAGACTTCACTCGAGCAGCAGGTAACGGTCCAGACAGCTTGGCCATGCTGGGCAGCCTCTGGGTGATCGTCCTCCTGGACCTTGGGGTGGCTGGTCTGGGTAAGAACAAGAGGAAACTGCATCAAGGCCCAGGAGAACAAACTTAGCCCAACAATGATCACGGCCTGCTTGGTTTTCACTTGTGGCTCCTTAAAAGTGTCAAAGATGTCCAGGATATCAGCTCCAAGCCCCACGTAAACCATGAGGAGCTGAGATAGCTGGTCACGTGACATGTCGCCCTTCGGCATCAGCCAGCGGCCCAGAACCAACACTATCAACATGGTCTGCTCCAAAGCTTCCACCCAGTTCTCAGGATCAAGTTCCGCCAACCCCTGTCTCACACACACACAAATAGGTTAATCGCCATGGTAACAGACCAGATAGTGAGAGCACACAGCGAGACTGTGATCATTTGACTAGATGAATCAAAAATGTTGTTAAGATGCTATTGTAATACTAGATTAAAAAGGTTCAAACATTTTATAAGAAAAAAATTATTGCTTTGACTCATTGGAGTGCCTGAACAAAAGAACCATCGGAGGATTAATTTAATGAAATAGGACAACTGAGATGATATGGTTTCCCAAAAAGCTTTTCTGTCAAGTCACTGATTAGCTTTTGCAGCATATTCTTACAAAACATCCTGTGAGCTTTTCACCCACCTGAACGCAAGACAAAGAACATATCACAGTCATCAGTATTAAAAATATTCAGATACAAAGCTGTCAGGAGGAAATGGAGGTAAACTCTGAACCTTTAAAAACAGGATCAAGTTTCAATGTGTAAAAAGCATATGCAACATATTTGAGCTGGGTTATAAAAATAAACAATCATTTATAGTTATTGTAATCATTTAAAACCATGAGCTTCCATAAGTTTCAGATTACTTTGCCAGAGCCTAACAAACCTAGAAGTGGTGGTATTCAGAATACATAAAACTGCAGCCAAACTCGCAACACATAATATAGGAACAGATCAACATTTATAAGAGTAAAATTCTTTTTTATTTTTCTAAATTAACCATTTTTTAGGGGCCAAGCACAGAATGTGTGTAGGCACCTATTGTATATGTTCTCAAAATTATTTTTAGAATAGAACCATAGAACCGGTTGCAGGAAAGTTGTAACAGTTTGACTTTCTGATAGAGGACAGTCCCAACATCAAATACACCAATTTTGGTGTCTCTAACTCATTGCCTCAAGCACCACCACCTGTCAAAAGTTTCACTCATATTTATGTTAATAACTTTTGAACCATAAGACCTAACAACAAAATTTTCTTCTGATCCCTGAGCTTATGACGATTTGATTGCACCCTATGACGCCATGTCAAAAATATGTCAGACATTTTAAATTGTAAAAAAAAATCATCCTAGATGGTTTGTACGATTTGCACGAAATTGCACCAGATCATCTTCAGGCAGTGGGGACAAAAAGTTATGGGATTCGTCAAACCGTTCTCGAATACCCCACAATAATTGTATGTAGCGCTTGTGAAAACAGACTTAAAGGTCTGATGAACTGAGAAATCAAATTTTCCTTGAGCTTTTGACATCTAAGAGGTCATCATATTATAAGAATATCCTGTAAGTTTCAGAACTGAAAACGTCCTTGTTAGTCCAATAAAAGCTTTTATTGACACCAGCATCTGCAAACGACTCGTTTTTCAAACTGGGGAACTATGACGTCAAAGATAATACAAAGATGAAACACCATCTCCGCAGAAGAAGATCAACGCCTAATTCAACACGGCCGGTTTAGCCCCGCTCACCGATTCACGCATTACACGCATAGCTAAATAACATAGATGCCTGCCTCCTAAACCGGATTGAGCTACTGAGCATTAGGACTGCATGGATAAACTTTATTTTTAATGACGTTCCAGCTGATGAGGTAAAACATTGTCCGTCTGTTCGCTTCATTTCACTGAGGATTGTTTTGTAAACAAGACTGGATTTGCAGACCGATTAAGAGTAAAGAACGGTGCTGTTTTACGTCTATATTGGATCTGACAGGAATTGTGCAACACACGGACTCTGGGTCGAACATGTATGGGTGAATCAGTTGCCATTTTACAACATTGGATGTTTTCAAAACAATTTCCCCCAAGTGCATCGATGGGAGAGTTGAAACTCATAATATGCAAAACTGTTATCCACTCACAGCAGTGGGCGTTTACTTCCAAGTCTTCAGTGCGAGATGCCCATAAAAACCCAGAGTTTCTGAGCTGGGCTCAAAACTAGGGTAGAAAATAGCCTATTACTTATTCATTTTGATGTTTTTGAATGCAGAAACCAAGCGAACGTCATACATTGACCTCAGACAACAATATAGTAAAATTTAAAAAGCCAGTTCATGACCCCTTTAAGGCTATACATAGAATTCTTTCTTAAAAAAATAAATTTTAATCTGGATTATAATCCTGGAGGAAGCTACGTTTTAGTATTTATAGTTTTAGAGTCAGGTTTTGCGGTTAAGATGTTTAAAAATCTGTACCTGAATCTTTCCCTATAGGCCCTAACAACTCTTTTTAGACAAGACGAGTCAGTGTTACAGGGAACCGCCATGTTCAGATCCATAGTGGTGGGATTAATGGTGTGTGGGTTTGTAATTTTTGTACAGTTCACACAGTTCAAAGGTGAAACTGAGCTCTCAACTACTCTATCAATCTTCTGCATTTATCTCCCCTCCCAGAAATTTTGCAGAAAACCGTCTGCTTTCCACACATGAATCAGATTTCCATCGGAGCATTTTATGTTTATTGCTTTCCCAGAAATACGAGTACTGAAACATCCAACACAGCAGAGAGCAGAGAGAGAGACAGATATTTGGTTCAAAGCTGAACTCATTTTTAACTGGTGGTGAGGTCTGAGTTTTATTGTTAACGATTGCTTTCCACCCACCATTGTTAGCGGGATCTGTGAGAAGAATTGTGGGTCAGAGTTTGTGCTCGAGTTGATGGGCAGATTGGACTGTAGGAGGTTCAGCTCCAGGAACCAGACTGATGGAATCACAGTGCACAGATAGAGAAACACCATAGGCGAGAACCTGCAGAAGAGTGGAAGAAACATCACATTCATGGATGGACACATTTGCTTATACTTTACTTTCTACTGAAAGCCACCAAGTAGTTCTATGTGTGTCAGATGCATCTGATTGGGTGGTAAAGCTAGGTCACACTACAGAGTCCAGTGCTGTAGGCACACAAGCCCAACGTTGACTGCAAATTACTCCCATTAGCTATGCAAATCCCCACTGACACAAGCAAGCCTCTCTAAAGAGCACAGAGACTTCAAAGTGTGGTGTGCAGGAGAGAGATACTATGCATAGAAAGTAAGTACGGCAGAGAAAGAGGGTTATAAAGGATGAGATGGAGATCATGGTAGAGTGAAGGGGATGATGAGAAAGAGGAAGGGAGGGAGGATGTTCTCAGCAGGTCCTCCGGTGGGAGGGGAGAGTCTCATTAATACATTCCCTAACACAGCAATGTACTTTTCTGACTGAACGCAACCACGTGCCACTCTGCGTGAATGCAAAGGTTGGGAAGGCAAAGGTTGTTTTTCTCCGTCGCTGTGTTGAGAGAAAGGGTTATTATTATCATCCGTCCACGCAAGAAAAACCAAAATGGCGAGCTTGAAGAAACGAGAAAGTAATTTCCCACGTTCTCGTTAGTGTTAATCACGGCGCCCTGCTTCTAAGCCCCATGTCTTTTTATACCAGAATGTCTGAAGTAACTCAGTAAAGTTATTTTAAAAAGGCAAAAGCGATTCTCTTTTTCTGAGAGTGTCAAGACAATTGGCAAGGTTATTTTTGCCAAATACAACATGTCCTACACAGTCAGTGGAAAGAGTCCTTAATAGGATAGTTCACCAAATAAAAAATCTCATCATTTACTCATAGATAGATTTACCCACATGATCTTCCAAACTAATACTATTTTCTTTCTTCCACAACAGATGTTATTTCTATGATTGGCAGCTGAAAATTCACAAGAACAAATTACATTTTAAAATATATTATTTTAAAAATATTATAAATAATATTTCACATTATTACTGTTTTTACTGTATATTTGATCAAATAAACAGCCATAAGTGACTTCTTTCAAAAAATCTTACCGACCCCAAACTTTTAAAGGACAATGTGAGGACGTTAAAAAATATTTTTCGTGATTTGTAATCACAACATTTTTCTTTTGTCAAATCAACTTAAATGATTTATGTAGTTCAGATAACATAATATTTTGAGTTTCTGATGATTAAATCAATCTCCTTCATTGTATTAACTCCATTTTTCCATTTCCATGAACTTAAAATTTTAGGGCAGCCAGGTTACTTCATTTATTAAGTTAAACCAAAAATATTTCTTTTACAGTGTGTTGTTGTTGTTGGTTTTTAAACAATCAGTCAAAAAAAATTGCAAAAGATGGAGCTCTATTTTAGGGCAATATCCAAGTATGAGCTCTGCAATAATTTCAGCGACATCAGGGTCATTATATTTGTGTCTAGGCCTATATATAGAAATATGAAAGCATTCAGCAACCTCACCATTTCCATTCTGCATTGCGTGTGTATTTGATTGTGATTGCCATCTCGACCCCGAGCAGTGCCACCCCGGTCAGCAGCAGCCAATAGGAGGACTCTCCTGTCACCTCCACCACTCGCCACACCGTCAGGACGCCATGCACCGCGAACAAGAAGCGACTCAGGAGAGCCAATAAGATGTTTAGAACCCGGCACATTGTCCAATCAATATGCAGTCCGAAACCATGAAGACAGAACTGGGAAAGACAAAGATTAGGTTTTTATGATGCATTTTTTAAATCTATTAATTCAATATTTAAAATACAATACATGCACCTAAAATGTTATTTAGCTTTATTCAATTTTGAATTATTCATTCATTGGTCATTTTAATAATTGAATGAATGGTTCTTTTATCAATTTAAAAATAAAAACTTACACTGTCTAATTTAATGAATCAGAATTGTACACCATTAAAACCCAAGGTGTAAACAAATGCTTGAGTCATACTCTGACAAGTTTAATTACCTGATCAAAACTTTTTTTAAATGTCAATGTAGTATAAAATGATATTAGACTTACTTTCAGTGGGTTCAGCCAAAGGATCCAGATTCAAATACTGCAAAGTGACTTTTTGAAATTATATTCCACTTATTTTCACAGATTACCAAAACAAAAGCTTCTACCATATCCACAACCTTCTGTCTACCCTTAAATTGGAGGCAGTCCTTTTATAACTGCAAACACAACTTATCCCCCCTGAGGTTTCAGGGACTGTGAGAGGATGTGAATGGGTGTGTGTCTGTCTATCTTGTGCTAGATAAAAAGCGGTCTTTTACGAGAGAAGGATGGAGAGTGTGTGAGTGTGTGTGTGTGCATTTTGAGGTTATTGTGACTGTCCCTGATAACACTTCCTGCTGCTGTATGATCATCCATTATGATGTCATCCTTAAGGGCCCCAAGAACAAAGTTATCTACAATGAGGAGCTAGTCCTTTAGCTGGCATTTTCAGAACACATTTTACACATACACACCCTGATTTAACCATGCCACAGTAGTACCACCCAAAATCATGGGCAGTGATAAGACACCTCCACAGAAAAACTGAGTAATGCGACCTTTACAGCTGCCAAGGGTTCAATTGAGAATCGGTTATTGTGATTTTCTTTAACATGACTATAATTATTAACACTGTCACAATTCACAGTCTTCATTCTTTTGTATTGTTTAACTGCTTGTACATTCGGCTATGTGTTTTTAAAATTATGTTCAATAAACATAAAGTTAATACTGAGTGACTTACTCTTTAGAAAGATACTTTGTCTGTTTTTCCCCATCAACAAATGTAGTTTTAAACAGTAAACCTGTTGCGTGTCTCCAAAGAACACTGGCATTATCTTCCTGAATTAAACGGCCGAAGTGATTGATTCAATGGCTCACTCACAAACATAGACTTGTTTTTATTAATGGCTTAATCCATGTTTTCTAATTGCACCGCAAGGAGGTAAGGACCAAGGAGTGAGGAAACTTCCAGAGGATTTGTGAGGCTCATGCAAAACTCTTTCTTGTTCAAACTTTTAAAGCTCCAGTCTGTAGCTTTTGGGGGGTTATAAGTTATCCAAAATACATATGAGAAAATACATAACCAGCCAGTGTTCAATACTATCTGCTTGCCTTAGCTCCGATTCAAAACGTTAAACTGGGGATGTTGGAGGTGGAGATTTAAAGCCTTTTCTCACAGCACTTGATATAATTAAACTTTTCAATTTGATGGCAAATCCAGAAAGGTTCAAACGACAATCACCAGTGACAAGAGATTAACCCGCTGTAAAATGCAAAAGACTTCATTTGGACTTCGGAGTGGCTACAGAAAAAGAGACTGCAACCAGTAACCATGCGAAAACAAGGATACATATCGGAAGAACATTTACATATAGTTCGCAGCAATGCTGATGTTGTTAACGTTAACAATTTCAGAACAAAGTATAATTTGGTTTTTGCGAGATATGATAAGTTTTAAGCGATTGTTAGATTTAATCAGAGCGATTTACTGCAATGTCAGAACCAGAACAAAGGTGGATGTTTCTTACTAGTTTCTTATGTTGTCTAAATCTTATGTTGGTCATACTTCCAAAAGTAATAATCTGTGATTCTGAATGCCAGAATCCACATCGGCGGCGACTGACAGCCTCACACTCTCCTCAAACATTGTGTTCATCCATGCTGTGCTGTGGCGAGGCTGTTTAAGTACAACTCACGTAAAGTTGAATGACTGCAATTGCAGATTTCGAACAGAGATGGCGACAAAGAGGAAAACGTCGGATTGCAGCTTTAAACAAATTCTTCTCCCCCTTCTGTCACAATAATTTTAATTTATGAATTTATGTTTTACCACAGTTTAAATAAACCATATCTCCCATATTTCAACAGGGCATTTTTCGTAATTATTATTTATCGTGAATTCCTTAAATAACTACACTAATAACATAAGGGCAGATCCTTACAGCACAGCTGATGACGATTTGATGTGACGGTCGCTTCAAATGATTAAACATATTCGTATATACAAATAAGATTTCCTTCTATCTTCCACCCTCATTTTCTTCCCTGGCATCCTTTTCTCACATTCTAAGGGAATGGAGCTGATACACTAGAAAAGGAAGCAAGGAGAGGAAATGAGGATGGACAATTAAGAATTGAAGAAGCACCCGTCCAGTTACTTTGTTCATGAATAATGAATCAGTTGAATGAATGATTCAAAAGACTCACTAATGAAGACTTAATTTGTCGCCACCAACTGGCGAACCTACTTTAACCTGCAGAAATAGTAGGCTACAGTATTCTGATGAGCATACTGATTATCATACATAATTAAGAAATAGTATAACATTATTTAATACTAGGTTAATTTTGCAGATCATTTAGGTTGTCCTAGCAAAGACATTAAAATTAAAATGAAATGGGATAGATTACATTACATTTTCCTTATAGTGTCAGTCTTTGTGTTATGGTGCCACCTACAGGAATAAAATGTCTATGACATGACAGACTGACTCCCATCACACCACACAATAAATCTAGAGCAAGGCACACACTACATCAGAAGTGAACATTTGTTTAGGGCGGACAGGCTGTCAGGGGGATTCAGGTGAAGACAAACTGTGTTTGTGGATGGATTGAGTGGCCATTTATTTTGGTCATTAAGAAATCCATCTCTACATTCTAGCTAGGCCCATCAACCTCACTACCCACTGCTATTTATGGACCCTCTCAGAGTGCTTTTGTCATTCTCCTTCATGAAATCATCAGCATTTTCATAAAGGGAGAAGATGGGAAAAGGCCTACACTTTATATCTTCTCTCAGGGGAGCGCAGGATATCTGTGAATGATAGAATAGCTTTTGAAGAATGATCCATCAGCACTCAGTTGCCTTTATAGTCTCCTCAGCAGAAGGCTGTCTGTGATGTAAAATGCTGTCAGTGTCTGTAGGCTATGAGATAAAAAAGATCAGAAGTTCGATTTTTGTATGTACATGAATATAACGGTATTTATACACAAAGCACACAGCTCACAACAAATAACAATGACAGATAACAGTATTATGCGTTAAACAATATAATTACTGGCCCAGTTCTTAACCCACCCTGACAGATAATTACAACGCCAAATCAGAAAAAGTTTTGTAAAATGCAATAAAATCAAGAATCTTTTGAATTGTTCATTCTATTTAACCTTTTATTAGCTGACAAAAGTACAAAGAAACGTTTTCCAATATTTTCACTGACCAACATATTGTATTTTGTAAATATGAACAAATTTTGATTTTGATGGCTGCAACACACCCCAAAAAAGTTGGGACAGAGACCAAATAAAAGTGAAAATATTATCCAAATTAGATTATCCAACTATTTTGAAACAGTCCACAATGACCAGGTGAATTGGTAATAGTTGAGGGTATCATCATGTTTTAAGCAAAGATGGGTCATGGCTAATCACTTTAAGCCAAATATCTTGAGAGAATTGTCAAACAATGAAAAAATCACATTTCTAAATGCAAGATTGAAAAGCATTTTAGGCTATGTCTTATATCAGACAAGATTGGGCAAAAATTCCACTAGCAAAACTCCTTGTATCCTCAACTCCTAAATGATTAAAAAGGTGATGTGTAAACATGTCTCTGTCCTGACTTTTTTGGGATGTGTTGCAGCAATCAAAATCAATTTGTTTATATTTACAAAACACAATTGTGTTGGTCAGTGAAAACATTGGACAAACATGGGACACATTTATATATAAAGTGACCCCAAAAACTACGTAGACATTTAAGCGAGACTCAAAAATCAAGTATTGCACTGGGTTCAAAACTAAATATCAAACAAGTGGCTTTTCAATAATGATTTTTTACCCTTAATCTAATTTTCAGGCCATTTTTTTAATATATAAAAAATATAAGCAAAATTACTGTTAACCAGTCTCAAGATAACTTCATTTTTATTGATGTATAAAGTCTTATATTAAGATGTCCTAGCTGAGTCTCACTATATTTGACAACCAGAATATGTCCAAATATCTTTTTGTCTTCCTTTAAAAAAAAATTACTTAAAATATGAATATAATATAAAATTGCCATTGATTAAGTTATATTTGTGGGTTTTTTGTTGGCAGTATGAGCCTGAATTATGGACTCTAATCTGATAATGCAATACCGAAATTTTGCCACAGCGAAGCGCTCTCTAATCGAAGGAGACAGTTTGGGGAGCTCAGCATAGCTTGTACTATTTAAATTACCATGAACAAAAGGTTGAGACCCTTTCAATATTTGAACTGATTTTTCTCTCTTGATCCTCTAATGTGCTGGATTGAAGCCAGCAGTCTGAATGGAGCAGATGCTAACTGGAATTCATCCACCCACTTCATATAGTGATCAGCACTAATGAGGAAGATGAGGATCATTTCAAATATTATGTGGGCCACTGGTATTTTTCTAATAATCTGATTCTACATTCAAAGCAAAAAAGTCAACAAATATAGATAATGCAAATTGGGTACTTCAGATGGTTTAATGTGATCCTATCTGCTTGTATAATGAAATTTAATGATCACTTCCAGGAGCCTTCCTTTATTTAAAACTGTCCATTATATTCTTCTATTCTCCTCTACCCACAACAAGCAAACCGAGTTGTGTGACAGTAATTCAGACAAAACGATGAGAGGAGACGTACCCTTGATGCCTGTCTACACAGAACTGAGTGTATTTAATTAATGTAATACATCACCATATTTTCTGAATCTCTACCTTGTTGTCAGATGGCTCTGTAAATGAGGAACAGATGTGAAAAACAAAAAGTACTACAGTAATTCTTCCTCAGAGAAGAGGCTGTGGAGAACAGTTGGGAAATGATCCCACAGAAAGTTAAATCCAAAGGCATGTTTGTTGTTAAACACCAGATATTTTCCATTTGAGGGCTTTTAATACCTTAGATATTCTGTCTTTAAAATTAGATATGCAGAGATTTACCCATTGGCAATGCCACATTTCCAGTGACATTACTGAAATAGTTAGTTTAATTTTTTTAAATTATAAAGTGCAAAACAGCCACAAGACTGACCAAAGTGCTGTACAATCAAGCCCAATGCTAAGGTTTGAAGATAAACAGCTAAGAAACTACATATACAGATGCAAAGGAGAGACATTAACAAGTTTTAAAAGCTAATGAAACCAAATGGGTTTACAGCAGCGATTTAAAAACTGATAAAGTAGGAGCCAAGCCTAAGTACTGCTGGCAAGCTGTTCTACAATCTAGGCCCCACCACCGAAAAGGCTCTGTCTCCTCTGCGTTTGAGTCTAGTACAAGCCAAGGAACTTGTGATGTTACATTTGACACTGAAGCAGTGTGCATCGAGTACGCAGCGCAATTGTATGGAGCGAATTATGTGCCATAATTAAACAAACAAATCCAGCATTTTGCAAACAAACTCGATTTGCTGACTCGCAAACAAACATAAAACAATTTGCAAAAAAAGGTCAATTTGAGCGAAAATTCGGTTTAGTAACAAATATTGTGTTTTACAAATATAAATAAATGACCCTAAATAATGTTTCACAAATAAATACAAACCATCCTAATTGCATACAACCTTTGAACAAATACCAAATCTAGTGCATACAAATGCAAATCTGTCTGTTACGATTGTGAGATCTCTCGGCTCGGTTTTCTCACTAATTTGTCCAGGCAGATTTTCTCACAAACACAACTTCCTCTTCTAAAACAGCAGACGGCGGTAAAAAGGGGGGTTAATTTAGCACTAGTCTCCCTGGAGAAGCACTGATTTGAAATGCGCTTGCCTTTGCCTACAGCTGAGGAAAAAAGTTTCTGTCTTACTTTATTTATAATAAACATCCTGAGGTTTTCTTTTGCAAAATGTTTATTACATAGACAGAAATCCACATTAGCAAGGGCATTCACGGGCTATGCACCCCTAAACGAGTTACTGTGTTTTCATGTCTTTTATCTGTGTAAAATCACAGATCTAATTACCTGTGGCATTTTGCCCTCAACAATGTTAAAGCCCCAGTGGCCTTGTAATAAACATTTTGCAACAATACAATTACAATGTAATTTGTAGGATTACAAATTTATTAATATGTTTAATTTAGATGTCCAATATATAAAAAAATATAGAGTTTATTTGTGTGAATTTTGTAACTATGGTAAATGTCACAAACCTGCCTGTTCCTGTCTGTCCTGATCTTTCTATTGCAAGTTAAATTGAGGCTATTTGTCCTGGGGATCCTGTCTCAATGTGGGAGGCCCTGCTGAGCCGGGTTAAAAACCTGTATACCTCATTACTGAGACCAGTTGTCCTGCCCCGTCCTGTTCTCGTGTCTCATCCTGAGCAGGTTCTAAAACTTTGTTTCAGAGTGTCTCCACCTCTATGTAACCCCTCCCCCTTGAAAGGTTTATCAACTACTACACTCTAAAAAATGCTGGGTTGTTTTAACCCAATTTTGGGTCAAATATGGGCAAACCCAGCCATTGGGTTAAATTGAAATTTTTAACCCAGTTTGTCCATATTTGACCCAAAATTAGGTTAAAACAACCCAGCATTTTTTAGAGTGTAGTAGTTGATATACCTTTCAAGGGGGAGGTTACATAGAGGTGGAGACACTCTGAAACAAAGTTTTAAAGTGTGTGTATACTGCCTTAGACGGACTTGGCTAAGATTTTTGGACGAAGCAGACAATGCAACAGCAATAAAGAACCCTGCTTAAAATGATGCACCTGAGAATAGCCTATTATCTATGCTCATTTATTTATATTTGTAAAACACAATATTGGTTATTCCACTGCATTTTCGGTCCCCGGGACCCATCCTTGTTCTTCACCTCTGGAGGGTGCAGCCTTCCAAAAGAGACTGTTTCATTCATGAATGAATAAGTATTGAATGAAACACACATACTATAATAAAATGACACTTTTAAGAAATATATATATCATCATTTAATTTTAAAATGTTGATCACTGTACCCAAGTGTGAATAATACTCAGTACATCATTTTAGGCGGTCCTAAGTTGTGTCCATGTCAGTGGGCCTCAGTGAGTAGTGGGATTTGGGAGCTCTCTGGGGCTCGCAGAGGGCTGGCCAAATCAGACACCACTGAACAGATCTGCTGTTTATGCCCCATTTCTTTATTCAGATTATTCACCTCATTCTCTCTCTCTTTCGGCTTCATCTGTGAAATCCGTTTCTTCACTGCAGGGGCCTGTGAACACAAACAGTAAAATCTAGGTCTGACATATAATGATAACATTTGAATCAAATAATTACACAATATGCCTGATATACGTGTATCATGTGAAAGGGGGGACTGTACACAGGTACACCCCTATATAGTATTGTAAATATTTGCTAAGAAACACCCCAAATGAGCATTACATTATTGTGGGAGTCGGAAGTATTTGTCTGCATTTTTTTTTAATAGGTCTAACATCAAACAAACAGGAACAGATTTAAGCACCATTTATAGCGCTGAGATTATGAGCTCAGGAAAGATCTAATTTGTTGGTGCTGCTAAAAATGTATTAATTGCACAGTGTGGAGTTTCTTTATAAAACCCAACACAGCCTGTGGCAAACAGCATAGATTTAGACCGTACATATGTTCTGAAGATCAAACACACAACACACACACTCTACTTATCAAGTCAGTAATTCTAATCCACTGTTGCCATTGAGTGTACCTTTTCATAGCTTTCATTTGGTATACAGTTGTGATGGCCCACTCTTCTACTGCTTCTGCCCGTTCTCTCTGCACTAAAGCCCTGTAGAGAAAGCATTTATTATAGACGGCACTTGGTTGAGCTATGAAGCCACTTAAAGGTGGATCTCTATAGAGAGACAGAGAGATGGTGTATCTGAGATGTTTAAAATGTCTATTTTAAAGTATGACTTATCCAGCACGCCTTAAAACAGGCACCAATGAGTGACTAAAAAATCAATTAACTTGTAAGAAAAAGTATCATGGTACCTTAGACTTTCTAACCGGCAATGCAATAGTTGGATTGTTTGTTTTTACAAACTTAGGGTAAGAAACTGTTTTCTGAGGTAATCAACAGCAAGCTCCATGTATGTTTGGTGTAGAGCACCTTTTTGACTTAAATTTTTTTTTCTCTCTGCCACAGAGTTCAGTATCAGTCAGACTTTCTCACTATGATACCCTATTATTTCTGTTGGTTACACTGCGTTCCTGCTGTTTTCTCTGCAGCTGGTTGATGCTTTCCTGTAGAGCCTGGCGAAGCTGGTCTGTTTCTTGTCTCTGAGCCTCCAGTTCTGCCTTCACACTCTCAAGCACACCCTGTGTCTCGTATCCCAGCACCTGTCTCTCTCTGAGAAAGACACAGAATAGATGGACAAAAAAAAATTTTTTTTTTATTTACAGTAATATCAATATCAATTTTAATATATTTTCAAATGTAATTTAAAGTTTCAGCAGCCATTACTCTAGTCAAATCATTCTAGTATGATAATTTGGTACTCAAAAGACATTCACTATTATCGAAATAAAAAATAAATACTACAAAATAATAATAAATATTAATAATAGTTTTAATAAGCTGCTTAATAATTTTGTGGAAACCATGATACGTTTCCATGTTTTTAAAGAATAGAGAGCTCAAAAGAACAACATATATTTGAAATAGAAAGCTTTTGATCAATGGAATGCATCCTCGCTGAATTAAAGTACCAATTGCATAAATGTAAACGTAAAATGTAATTTATTTGAAGAAAGAAATATGACCCCAAAATTTTGAACGGTAGTGCATGTACATATTGCATTTATTACACACATTACTTAATTTTATTTTAAAATTAGACTTTTTCTAAATGTATTAAAAATGGTGAGTGTGTTTTTCCTGTTGTTTGCACCTGAGTGTGTGTATTTCTCTCTGGTTCTCCTGCAGCAGTAGTTGTTGCTGTTGGCTCTGGGTGTTCTGTTTTTCTAAGCGGGTTCTCACAATCTCCAGGTCTGTTTGTCTCATAGAGACTATGTGTGTGTCTCATTAGGAGGTATGTGCTTTAAACTCAGCACAACCTGACATCTCACCATCACTTAGCTCCAGAGCCTCACGCAGCACTTGCACTAGCTCTAGGTACTAAACGAAAGACGCAAAGAGAGCACAATCTCAGGGCCACAGATGCGCTTTTCACACAATTTAGTTTCGAGTTTGTCCGTGCCATATGTCACTCACTGTTCTCTCACTGAGCTCCAGAGCATCAGACATGTCCAGTCTGGCTGTGCGCTCTCGTGCTGCCTCAGTCAAAGCTTCAGGGAACCCAAAAGCACTCTGCATGTGTAAAATAAGCACACTTAAAACACTCAAATCACACAAAAATGTCAGAAAGTGTCCCTCTTCTGCTTTATTAACAGCAGCACTTGAACTACTTGAACTCCTTTAAAACCTGATGATCACGTTCTCTAGCATGATTTGAGAATGATCCAAAGAGCAACTTGCGCTTCAATGGAATTAAGAACATCAAACGTTCGTTCAAAATGATTCACGTTCATTCTCAGAGTCACAGATATTTGCATATCTGATTAGTGACCTAGAAATGGTGCAAAATCTTAAATATTTATGTATTTTAGTACTGTAATATATGGAATAAGTGAAGCTACTACCACAGAATTTATGGATCCCTCTGAGCTGCAGATCTCTTCATCCAATTCTGCTTCTCTGGCTCCCCCTGCTGGTTCAGACGCTCTGTAAATCACAAAGAAGAAAATTGATCATGTTAGGTTAATCATGTATGCCAGAAATGAGATCAGATCAGAATCACCACATCCAAAAGTTTGATCATTAGGTAAAAGGGATTGTAAGACTCACTGTTAGGCCACTTCTGTTCTTAGAGCTCTGATTCGCTCTCTCATGTCACGCAAACCTTCCTTCTGTTGAAGTATCGCTTCCTCCCTGCGATGACCTTTGTGTTTTGACCCCTGATTAATGACATCATTAGGAGCTGTCATGAGTGCCACATCCTGAGAAAACAACATCCATATAACAGTTAGCGGTGTCCATGTGTGATCTATGCGAGTCCGTATGTTTGTTGACCCCTTATTCTCCTTTTTTTGGGGGGGTGAATGTACCCTACCATTAATAATTTTGGGGTCGGTAAGATTTTTAAATGTTTTTAAAATATGTCTCTTGTGCTCACAAGGCTGCATTTATTTGATTAAAAATGTAGTTAAAAGGGAAATATTGTGAAATATTGCTACAATTAAAAATAATAGTTCTCTATTTAATATATTTAATAGGGCTGTCAAACGATTAGTAGTGATTAATAACATCCAAAATAAAAGTTTGTGTTTACATAATATATGTGGGGTACTGTGTATAATTATTTTATATATATTTAAATACACACACATGATTGTATATATTAAGAATATTTCATGTATATACTGTATATAGATTTATATATAATTTATATTATATATAAATATAAATATTTATATATAAATAATAATTAATAATAATAAATAAAAATAATAAATAATAATACTTTTCTTCTTAAATATTCATGCATGTGTGTGAAATTATATATACAAAATAATTATACACAGTGCACCCACATATATTATGTAAACACAAACTTTTATTGTGGATGTGACTAATCGCAATTGATCGTTTGACAGCTCTAAAATTTGAAAAATGTATTTGTATTGTTATGGATGGGTTTACAGTCACTTTTAAACAATATAATGCATCTTGCATCTTCATGTTTGTCCAGTTTGTTGCCGATCTCACTTTAGTGTTTCTTAAGGTCTGAAGTGGAACAAGGCTTGTGTTCTCCATTCTCTCTGTATGCTGCTGCTTTAATTTTCAGGTCCTCCTCAGTTTGTCTAACAAAAATGGAACAATATCTACTCAGAAACACATTCATATGTTGAGGAATGTGTTGCAAAAATTGTTTTATAATGCAAAGATGAGTTTGAGGCTATTGTATGTGTCATTTTTTGTTGTTGTACCTCAGTTTTGCTTCCAGCTTCTTTGTAACTTCATCTTTCTGTTCCACTAGTTGTGACATCATGGTAAGCTTCTGTGTGAGCATGCTCAGTTGAATCTTCTGATCTGACAACTAAAGCTTTATGACTCTCCAACTCCAACTTCTGCTGTTCACTTAGTTGTCCTGCACAGACAGACACTTGGTAAGAAACAAAAACAAACACAGAATGCAGATGTACTCGATTGTGTTGCTTAGCGTCTGACCTGTCATGTCAGAGAGCCAAGCATGAGCCTGGGCCAGGTCACAACTTAAGGCATTGATGATCTCACTCTGCACTGACCACTTCCTGTTGGGATGAGACCAGAGATGCCCTGCGGGAAAAATTAGAATACTGCATTAATGATTCAAGAATATATTCTGAAAACAGTAGATTGACTATGAATGATCAGTATAGCATATAAGTTTAGATTAGAAAGTTGAGGTTGTCATGAAATGGACAAAAGTGCAACAGTCTTTTCTTCCCTACACTGATGTATATCTGAGTGAAATGGCCTCTCAAACAAGAAAAAATTTAGGATTTTGTCTATTGGGATTTGATTGGATCATTGTGTTTGCTATATTGCTGAGATGTCATGAGAGTGACAGGTTGTCCTGCCTTCACGCTGGTAAACTCATCATCTAAAGAGAAGAGATGTTGTTGCAGGAGGGAGGGGAAGTCTATTTTGATTAAAAACTACAGGGGCACATGAATATAAAAAATAATAATAATGATTTGCACGGATAAATCATTCATAATAACTTCTGCAATATTCCACAAAAAATAAGAATTCCATTAACAGAATAAAAACTTGTCTTTTTATAAATACATAACAATAAACAAATACATGGTCTTTGGTTATCATTATAATTTGAAATAAATTAGAAGATTTTAAGATATTGACTAAGACAAAAAAAGAGACATATTTGCAGCTACAATTTAACAGAGCCTGATCTATGAAATGATTTAAAAGAGTGAGACATAGACTGTGTAATTAGTTATTGAGCAAGAGTTTCATAAATAATGCATAAATAAGGCATGCATTATGCATAAACAAGAGCACACTATGTATATTATTCTGCTCACGATGAATGTGATGACAGAGAAAGGAAATCTGTTTACAAAGTAACTTGCAATATATAAATTCCGCAGAGCTGTTGCATCTGGTTTTGGGGAAGTCCTAATGGGTAAATACTTAGAATAATAATATACAACATAGTTTTTGGATGATGGGTGATGCAGTGATACCAGAGGGATTTTATGGTTAAATCCAGTTCCGAATTTTCCTGTTTTTCTGATGTGCAAGATGTGCTGTTGCTTTGAAAGCCCTCCAGTCTATCGAGCGCCTCTGTGAGACAAGTACAACAAGGGTAAACATGATAATGAACACATATGTAGGACACATAAAATCTGTTACACAAATTAGTTTTAATTAGCTAATGCTTTTGAGAAGCTGCCCTCTATGTGTGATACATAAAACTGCAGCATTTCTACTCTCAGCAGTTTCTGTGAGCATTAGCGTTTCAATGAAATTATGAATATTGTTGGTCATGTTTATAAATAAGAGGCTGTGCCAACCTTTGAGTTGGTCCTTCAGTGAGTCCCTCTCCTCATCAATCACTCTCCATCTTTCCTCACTCTGCTGGGCTTTGTTTCATTCGTGTTTCCATAGCAACAATGGTGTATGCGTGCTGTCGCACCTGCTCCCTGTACTCCTCCACTTCGACCCTGTGTTTCTCTCTCTCCTCTTCAGCTTCTCTCTGCAGGGCCTTCACCTCTCTTTCCTCACACTGCTTCATCTTCTTGTTCCTCTCCTCTTTGAGATGAAATTCACGCAGTGTTTCTTTCAACTCTGCTTCTCGTATCTTGGCTTCTTCAAATTTGGTTTGCCACTCAGTCTTGCGTGTCTCTATCTCCCTGTGCAAGGCACTCTTGGAAGACAATAAAGTTATTGTCATGGAGTTTTTATTTTTTATCACTGTGGTTCTGTGTCATATAAAAGCCCATTTCAATCACATAAGAAAACGTACAGCTTTGGTAAATCCTAATTATGAATTATGACATTAAAAAGTCAAAATTATAAATAAAAAAAAACATCATTATGAATAAAATTTTTTTTTTAATTTATGTTTCACTTGTCCATGCAAAAAAGTCACTTTTCCAGGTAAAGATTTCTGTTAGGGAAAATGTCATATTGCGATTATTGAGGTCAATATTGCGGTTGTGAAATGCGATTGCGAGATAATAAACAAATGGTTTCATGAGTCAACTTGTTTGGTTCTAATCCAAATGCACACACAGATTAGTGATAATTCTGAAATTAGCATTAACAACTAAATGATTGATAACACCTATAATGATCAATAAGTCATTGATGTCTGGATACAAAATAACTGTCTTACAGGTAGGACATATATAGAAATTGAATGAATATCAAACAGTCTGCGCTGCATAAATTATAAATTATATATAGACTACTCCTTATTAAAGCTACACACGTTCTTTAGTCAAGAACAGTGAGTAATTTTCTCTGTTCTCTTTGTTCTTTCATTAACTTTACTGACAGAATGCTTTATTGGTAGCTGGCCCTTTAAGAGCCGCTGCTGTGGACAGAGACGCAGATCTCACACGCGCCTCATTCTCTCACGAGTCACAACTCTTTATGTCCATCATAAGACTGCTCTTATGTTATGAAGATACTCAACAAATTACATTTTGGCTTAATTGTGTGTGTTGTTGATGTTCGTTCAAGCGCAAAGAGAACTTCTGGCACGCGGTCGTGCATGCGCATTATACTGGCGCGTGTCTTTCTGTGAGTCACATTCAGGACATTCACAGGCAGCGCGGAAATGTGTTCGTTTCAAATCGGTAAAATTAAATCTATAAAATAGACGTAACGAGTGGCACATAACGTGAAGTAACATGGCATTTTATTTTGTTTGAAATTTAACTTGTCCGGTCGGACAACTAATTTTCTCTTCTACTTGTCCTACAAAAAATCCACTTGTCCCGGACAGCGGACAAGCCTTAATGTCGAGCTCCTGCATGTGGATAAATACTTGGGAAACTAGACTCTCAGAAACCAGAATATAGCGATGCAGCACATGTTGAGAGTTGAGGTCAGTTTTATTTTAGTTTCAGGGAATGAATTTAATTCTTAATTTTAACTCACCTATTTTGTCTCACTAACCGAAGGTCATCCTTAACCTCTTCCAGCTGTCGCATTAGTGTGTTTTTTATCTCTCTGTGTCCCTCGCGCTGCCTGCATTATTAAAGCACAAAGGTCAAGAGAAATTTTCAGTAAAACTTGGAATTTGATAGTAAATTCAATTAAACTAATCTATACTGTTAGCTTTAGTTCAATTCTCTGAAACACTTTCAATAATATATGAATTTCCATTGGAACAGAGATGAGTTTCACTTCTAATTATAATTGAAAAAAATAATTGAGAACGTCCCTCAATACTTTAGGTCTATGTCTCAGAGACTACATTTGTTGTTTTTGAGAGAAGGCAGCAATACCTGAAGTTTCTCCAGCTCAAACTGCTTTTGCATGAACTCCAGCCTGCTGTGAAGATCTCTGCCATGCATCTCTGTCTCCTGAAGCTTTTGCATCTCTGACTTCAGTACAGGAAAGAAAGACAGTCATGTTTCTTATAAAGCATGAAATTGACTTTAATTAACTTTTCTGCAATACCTTTAGTTTCCTGAGCTCTGATTGGATCTCCTTGTGGTCCTGGCATAGATTATGTAAGGCACCTGATACTCCTAGGCAAAACAAATGATAACAATAATTCAGAGTATGGTTCTGTAAAAAATGCACTGAAATTCAATAGCAATTCAATATTTTGTAATACTTATAGTGCTTTTAACATCACTTAGCTGGTCACAGTCCTGTTTCTTACCTCCAGTCTTCAAAGAGACATCAACCCCTGCTGTATTCTAACATCTCCGCAGTATTTTGCAGTACTGTGAGCAGGACTGCTTCAGTAAGAACAGTGAATGTTCCTGAACCCAGCTGAGCGCAGGACTCGAATCCATTGACCTGCCAGCCCAGATACTTTCCATCTTCACTGTGTCCGCAATGCACTGCATCTGTACTCGAACTCTGCATACAAACACAAAGAGGATATTCGTATAGCTGTGTACAATGTGTATTGCTGTAACACAAACATAATGGCATGATCAATGTTTCCACCTACTAATACCTGACATTCTTGCAGTCTGGCTCTAAATATCTGGGTCTCATCCAACATTTTACTCTGCGTGTGATCTTCCTCTTTGGATTTTATTTTCAAAGTCCTGCACTTTGGTTTTGTACATCTCCATCTGTTCCATTAGCTCTGATAAACAGTCCAACACCTCCAAAATCAGAAATAAAAATAAATAAATAATTTCACAACAATAAAAGAATTCTGGCAGTTTTCTAACCCTCATGACTGTCCAAATCTGCATGACTTTATTTCTTCAGTGGGACATAAAATATTTATATTTTTTTTAAATCCAGGCCACTCTTTTTAACATAATGGCAGAGAATTGGGTCTACTCAACTATATCCATTTATAGTTGTATCCTTCTCTTAGCTATTTCCTTTATTCTATTTCATTTCTACCCTTACAAAAATAAGTATATTTAAAGATCATTTTATTAAGTATGCTTTATGTAGTAAATATAATATACTAATATCAAATGTACTCAGTAGTAAACTTGTAAGTGTACTGTTTCAATACTGCTTGGGAATAAATTGACTCACTTTATAATGTATAAAAATATACTTTTAAGTATACTGTAACTGTAACAGTAGTAGGGGTACGACTTGAGATTTTTTAAAGACTAAATTTATGTGATAAAAGTTGAGTTGCAGATTACATCATTAATGAACAAATAAACCTGAACTTCGAGCTGAGACTGAAATTTGGCTTCTGATTTGCTTGAAATATTTTCTTACCTTTTGATCTGATTCTTTGTCAGAAACACGCACAGTCTTGACAATCTGGTTACGAAAACTGTCAAACTTTGAAGAAATGTCAGATAAGTTATAGTAATAGACACTTTACAGACCGCTGTTCCTGTCTTGACTTCACTTACCCTTGACTGTGTGTGTTTGAGTTCAGCTAAAATCTCTGTTCTCTTTGCTGCGTCTGCTCATGAAACTGCTTCAGTCTGTCTATCTCTGTCAGCAGAGAAGCCTGTTCCTACAGCACACATCACACATGAACATACATGAATGTCAGACCTGGCCCAGTGGCTAAATGGATAAAACATCAGTCTCTGGAACAGTGTTGCCACATAATTTCAAAGGAAACTAGCTAATGTCTGCTCAAAAATAGTTAAATATCACTAGATGACATAATGCACCAATTGTCAGCAATTTACATTTGTTTCTTTTCTAATCTTAATTTTAATATAATATATAGCTGAATGTCCAATAAAACTGTTCTCATTTACATATCTTCTGTCAAACAAAAGAATGATTTAAGATATAGTTACTGACTACATGTTAACCAGTATTTGTTGCTAGCTAAGAAAAAGTTACTACAGGAGATCAGGACTGGGTGTGAGCGAAACTGAAAACTCACTTTTTGAGGGATTCTGCCTCACTCTTCCTGGCAAGTAACTCATTCCTGATGCTTCTGGGAGTCTTTCAACTATTAAAACCAGACCAAACAAGAGAAACCGTTAAGTTTATTTGATAAAACATAAAAACAGCATCATTAAAACATAAGTGCTGATGCAGGAACCTTGTCCATCATGCTTGTGAGCTTGGCTTCTTTGTGTCTCACATCTTGTCTGAGTTTGTCCACATCAGCCGTTAGTTTAAGAGCCTGTTTCTCTCTGAGCAGACACATCTCTCTGCAAACTGCTTATCAACGCTGAATCAAAAATTGAAATAAAACACAGAGTAACTACCTGCTCAGATTTAACAGGATGGTCGCCGTATACAACAATTATGTTTTTGATAATTTCAATACAACAACATAAGTGTATCTTAATATTACTCAATGTTCAAAAGGTTTGGGGTCAGTAAGATTTGATATCTACTATAAAGACGTCTTTATGCTCACCGCGGCTGCATTTATTTAATTGAAAATATACAGTAAAACTACAGTAATATTATCAAAAATTATTTCAATTACAAAGAAATGCTTTTTTAATTTGAATTTATTCCTGTGATGGCAAAGCTGAATTTTCAGCAGCCATTACGCCAGTCTTCATTGTCACATGATATTTCTCAAATTGTTTTATTATTATCAATGTTGAAAACAGTTCTGCTGCTTAAACTGTGATACACTTTTTAGGATTCTTTGATTAATAGAAAGCTCAGCATAGAATAGTAGTGTGTCTGTGTATACCAAAGGCAGTATAAAATACTATTGTATATACTTACAGTTGTACTTTTATACAAATGGATGTATAACAAAAAATATTAATAATATAATCATAATTTCATGTATCATACATCATAAAAAACAATATATGTAATGTATAATATCATCTGTAATATCATCATCATACCTGTAGAGGAATTATTTTCATTCCTCAGTTTATTCATCTGTTCTGATAGACTACGTATCTTCTGATCTCTCTCAGTAACAGCCAGTCTGAGCATCTCTCCAGAACGTCCCTGAAGTTCCAGCATCTATATCCATTAAAGAGATAAAGCTTTCAAAAATGCACGGCAGTTAAATATTAAATAGCATATGAAAGATTTCCAAGGGATTTCAAGAGAGGATACATAGCTTTATAAAATAAATGTGTCTCTCTTAAGTTGAATCTTTAAACAAAAAATAAATAATAAAATGTGAAACATTACAGTCAATAATGGGTATTTTTGCTACAGAGTGGATGCTTTCTCATGGCCCAGTGGCTTTCTGAATAAGACATCAGCATATGGCAATGCTTGAAGTTTTCTCTTTGATCGCATTATATATATAATATAATCTGTAATATTAATACTGTAATATATTATATCTGTAATATAATTGGGGCTCTTAATCCCATTCTTACCCAATGTAATTTTTTACTGTACTGCCATATGAATTAAGTTGTAACTCAAATGGCACGAAAAAGGACACCTTATTTTTGTTGTATTGTGAATTCCAACCTGCATTAGTATATAATGTATACATTAGTATATAACAACCTGTATATAGTACAAATGTACTAGTATTTGTATATGACTACAGTATGAATCTGCTGCTAGCAATTAGTTGCAAATGGCTGATATAATCTAAGTTAGTAGTACTATTCTTGAACTCCTTTAAAATAGGTGAGACGTGTCACCTACAGTATCATAGTCATAATCCCCTATTCCTGAGGCTGATGCTTCATCCATTACACAAAACAGTCACAAAATAATAAATAATGTAAAGTGAAATGTAACAAAGCAAACACCTGCTCCTTTAGCTGCTGTATCTGATCTTTCTTCTCTTTGATGTCACTCTCCAGGCAGCAAAGTCTGTGTGTGACATCTGGATCACCCTGCTTCTTCTGAGACAGCTGGAGCTTCAGAGCTGACACTTCCTCCTTCAGGGCCATGATCACATCATCCTTCCTTTGGGACTCATCCTCAAAGCATACAGACACATGAACGTGTCCCTCTCCGGGCCAATGCAACCTCTCCTCCTGAGAAAGATCATAGATGGCATAACAATTGCATGGATGGTCCAGTGAGCAAACAGACAATAAGGATTTTTTAACAGGATGTTACACTCACCTCCTCTCACTGGCAAGGGGTTAATGGTTTGAGAATTGTGAGGTTGTGTCTTACTTCTTACAGAACACCATTTCCCTGTATTACCACTCCAGCTTCCTGAAAAAAAAAAAACGGATTCAGTTTGAAATAAACTAACACTTCATTTTTACTTGTGAGCTGAAAAAAGACTTTAACTGCTACCTGGTCTGCTGGACTGGGATTTGCGATCAGGTTTATTTGGACCCCGTTTAGACCCAGCGCTCATGGGGCGAGGTCTGGTGGGAGGATGGGGTGAAACAGAAGGGGTCCGAGCTCGTACCCAGGCCTGCGGAATAGGAGACTGGGCAGCCAGAAGAGGAAACTGTACAGGGAGTAAGGTAAAAAAAAAGTATTCAATATAAATTAAATTAAATTGAATCAGTACATTACAGGTTTTATACATTCTGTGTCTTTGAACTTCAAATTAAGTCAATATAAAACACTACTGAAACAAAACTGATATAAAAATGCACAAACATAAACAAAAAGACACAATGTCATTTCTCTTTCTGTTCAAACACATCAAAAATGTTACTGATTTCTCGCTGTCAGTGGAGAGCTCATAGGTTGATCCTCCATAGCCAAAGTGAAGCTGGTCTCCCGGAGAGAGGCGCACAGTGGCATTGTGTATCCGGCAGTCATTCGACGTACGTCCCGTGGGCAGAGTTCAAGTCACGGATAACATAGCAGCTGTCCGCTTCACACCAGTCAATAGTGGCATGACACTCATCTACTCCACTATTCTGAGAGATTAGACACACTTAAAAAACATTCTAGTGACTGTTCATCAGAATGTCATCAGATCATCATCTCACCAAGATATATAATTAAATGTTGAATTAACAACCCTGTGAATTGATATAAGTGGACACATCTGGGAAATAAATAAAGTTTAATATAGTACCTGTAGACAGAGGTCAGAGTCTTTGTGTGTTCCTATAGTAGTTCTTTTAGGCTGGAGTTTAAATACCCAGTTTAGAGTTTTGAGGTAACCCCTCATTTCAACCTGAAGTGCAGAGAAAACTATTAATTGGCATTCAACCCTTACTGAATTTCTATATATCTGTGTCTTTTTAAAACCTAAATACGTTAATTGCAGAACATAATATAGGTAGGCACCAGCATTTTTTTATACTGTAGATTGCAATGATTGTGTTTTGACAACTCACCAGTACGAGTTTTCATCTGCATTCGTCCAAACTGTGTACGACCCTGCTGCTCATGGGCATGTTTCTTGCTGTCTCTATCTATCGGTTGTGTACGAGTGTCATGGCAACGTCAAAAGAGTATTGCCCCGCCTTCAACACAACTGTCTGGCTGGAGCAGACCACTTCCAGTCCCACTCTTTTACACTTTCGAGACGCGCTGGTGCTTGAACGAAGGTTGTCAAAATAAAAGTCCTTCATTTAAAATATATAGGCTATGCTCTTTATTTCTACATTTCGTTCAAAACAAAGTTGTATTGGCCATCAGGTTCGAAGGTTGGTTCTACGAAGTGAAGACAATTTTGTCAGTAACCATAGCTAATTTTCTGTAGCTGCGTAAGCGAACGTATTTTGACGGTGCAAGGTAGCCTAAACACGCTTTAAACAAAATACATCATTTGTGAATATTTGTGAAATATAAACCAATAATGTAGTGATAGAGTGCAACCTGTCCTGTCAACGGTTCCAAGCGGTTTCTGTGGTCGTGGCTCCTAAACTGGTCCTTGTCAAATACGTTGTATAGTGAGAGCTTCAGACGACGGCTGTTGTCACGTAGACAGCCTGTAATAATTTTCTGACAGTGTTAGAAATACATGAACAGGCTTGTTTGAGATGCGCTATGCCTGAAATCTATGCGAGAGTAGGCGCCAGGCGGCTGCAGTGAGGGGAGAAGTTAAAAAAAGTGCAGGGCAAGATAGGCTACCTACAGTTCTCTCTTCTCGTACCAGCTGTTGAGTGGATCTGACACCTGCGAGATCAAGGCTGATATCGCGGGATTCACGCTCAGGCGTGTTGATGATAAACTGGACGTAATTTAAGATCTGTTGCTTTTATATGAAAATGAAGTACTATATTTATGTCCTTTTGAAAGACGTGTTTATCAATCCCTTTCACTTTAAAAACATTTCTTGCTTTTTTAATTTTTATTAGTTGTATTTCTTATATAAACATTTAACTTTTAAAAATAAGGTTTTACAACATCACCATCTTCTGTTATGTGGTGTCCATGCTTATCTGTTCTATTGTACAGAATATTATATGGGCTATATGCACGCATAAGTTCCGCATTTGGCGCAAGGATGCTCGTCCATTTCCGGTTGTAGATTAAAGCGGAGGAAAACCGAGGAAGTCTTCAAAATTTACTGTCCTCCCGTCTTTGAAATGAAACATATGCGTTTAGATGTAATTTTATATATAGTTATGTTTATTTAATATAATTTTAAAAGTAGCATAAACACAACGAAGGGTGTCTGTTTTATCTGTTTTTGTGTCTAACGTTTCTTTAGTATAACCATGGAGTATAAATTCAATATAAATTCTCGGTATTGCATTGGACTCTACGATCGGCGGAAGTTATCGAGCATCTTCAAACCTTCACCGGAAATATCGCAGTGCATAGAGCCGATTGGTAGAGGGTTGTAGCCCACATCAAGATTTTTTCAGGGGGCCCCGAATCCTCTAGCTACATCCCTGCCAATGTCCACTTACTAACTACCCAGCAAACACAGAACGTTCCCCTAAAGTTCTAGAATGGTACCATGAGGTTATTTTTTTGTTTTTTTTTGGAAACCAAACAAGAACGTTCCATGCAGGTTATTTTTAGGTTCCATTTTTATAACAGTAAGGAGAATGTTCCGGGAACGTTCCCTTAACCTTAAGGGAAAGTTCTAGGAACATTCTGGAAACCAAAAACTAACGTTCTGGGAACCTAAATTTGTTTGCTGGGTAGCCAATAAAAACGTAACATGAAATGGTGTATTGATTACCATCGACATGGCGCTAAAACTTAAAACTACTTCAAGCTCCAAAAAAAAAATTGCATGCCAAGTTGGCCTCTTTTCCTGAGCCATGACCATATCCATGTTCTTCCTCTTTCACTTTCTCCTTGTTTTTTTTTTTTCAGTGTGATTCAAATTGCTCTATTTTGTTTACCATTAGCTCATGCTGATGATCATTGTAAAGTGTATACATACATGTCATGCCCATAGGGTCATTACCAAGTTTATTACATCCATGTCATACAGTGTGATTTGAAATGATCTTATAGGATTTCCGAAATTGCACAGTCTGTATAGCAGGCAAAGTGCTAGAGCAATGTTTACCACGGCATTTGTAACTAACTTTATAATTCACCATCATCCTACAGCACTTTAGCCGATGAATTATCTAAATTAGATATTTAATTGGAAACATATTTATTAGGCCAATAAAACAATCACAACAAGAAGAGAAATAAATATTGCTTTTTAATATTTTATTTTTTAACTTCTTTAAAGGCAATTAAACAAGAGTTTTGAATGAATTTTTATTGTTGTTTTTGATGATGATTTTGAAATAACCACACCTTCCACTCTTTAATTAGAGGTCATCACCTGAAAAAAGAGGCAATTTAAATATCTAATATGTATTAAATATATGTCAACAGGATATAAAAAAAAGATGGTGTGTACGCAGAAAAAGACACTCACATTACTGATCCAGGAACTGTAGCCAGACACACGGGTGAAGATCGGAGGGCTTCTTGAAGTAGTTGCAGCCCAAGCTGGAGCCAAAACTCACAATGCCGTGAACATCCCAGGTGCCGTCACTTCTCTGGCAGTTCAGAGGGCCACCAGAATCACCCTGACATGAGTGAGAAACAAAAGTTTACATCATTAGGGCATTTTCACATGAAATATCAAAACAGTCATTAGAGACAATGACAACGTCTATAAAAAATGTGTGCACGAAACCCACATTGCAGCTGGACACAACTCCATCTCCACCAGCGCACACCATGAGGTTGGTCACGAGGTCGCCCACCAGTCAGGCTTGGTGCAGGTAGCGTAATCCACAACTGGGAGCATAGCCTGCTGCATTACATCAGCAATGGGACCATTGGCTGAAAAAACGAGAAAGCAAAACGTGTTTGTTTGTTTCAGCTTGAAAAATAAGAAAATAACATTGCAGTGGAAGGGCACATACTCCAGAGGCGGCCCCAGCCAGTGACGTAACAGGAGAAGTCGTGAGGCAGGATGCTCTCAGAAGCAGGCAGGCAAGCAGGTGAGATCTTGTCATCGAAAGTCACTGGAGTCGACAGCTTGATCAGGGCAATGTCATTGCCTGAGAAACACACAAATGCATCAAAAACATTCGTAGACAGATCTTCCTGTTCAAAAGAGAATAATTAAGATTTTTTATGTTGTTAAAGAAGTCTCTTATGCTCACCAAGGCTGCATTTAATTGATTAAAAATACAGAACAATATCATGATGTATTCATGAAAAATGTATTCCACAAAAAATATATATAGTATGTTTAGCAGCAAAAACAACATTTATACAGTAAGGATTATTGTGCCACAATATATATCGATAATACAAAAATGTGCTTAGTAGCGACAATATGTACTGTATTGTGGATGTTTCCCCCAAAATAAAAATGACTGTGTGAGAAGTTTTAGTGTCAGTACTACATTGAACTTCTATATAAAATGTTGACTATATTGTATAATAATGCAATGGAGGAATATTTGTAGGTCCTGATAATGCCAAATGTCTGATGTTACCAGTAAAAAGTGGCTGACATTATTTTAAAAATATCTAGTCAGTGAAAGCATGCAAGCATATTCATCTACAATAATTCTGTATTTTCAGCTTCAGAATCATGAATATTTTTATTCTGGTGTCACCATTGTCCTTGGGTTACAAGCACCAAGTCCAAGCTTATTAATTTAAACCTATGTAATATCTGTGTAATAACCTACACTACCGGTCAAAAGTTTAAGGTCGGTAAGATTTTTTATGATTTTAAAAGAAGTCTCTTCTGCTCACCAAGGCTGCACTTTTTTGATAAAAAATACACAAAAAACACAGTAATATTGTGAAATATTATGACAATTTAAAATGACTTTTTTATGTTAATATATATCAAAATGTAATTTATTCCTCTGAAAAAAAAGTGAATTTTCAGCATCATTACTCCAGTCTTCAGTGTCACATGATCCTTCACAAATCACTCTAATATGATGATTTTATGCTCCGAAAACATGTATGATTATTATCCATGCTGAAAACTGTTTTTTACATTTTTATTTCAGGATTCTTTGATGAATAGAAAGTTCAACAGAACAGCTTTAATCTGAAATGGAAAGCTTTTGTTACATTAAACACTACCCATTAAAAAGTTTGGGGTCAGTAAGAATTTGTATTTTATTTTTGGGGAAATAAATAAGAAATCAATACTTCTATTCATCAAGGCTGAGTGACATTGATCAAAAGTTACAGTAAAGACATTTATAATGTTAGAAAAGATTCTAATTAAATAAAAGCTGTTCTTTTGAACTTTCTGTTTTGAGCTTTTTTCAGAGGAATAAATAACATTTTAATATATATTGACATAAAAAGTCATTTTAAATTGTCATAATATTTCACAATATTACTGTGTTTTTTGTGTATTTTTTATAAAAAATTGCAGCCTTGGTGAGCAGAAAAGACTTCTTTTAAAAACATAAAATATCTTACCGACCTTAAACTTTCTAACCGTAGTGTATGTAATGTACAGTAATATCAAATTTAGCATGTTAATCAACTGTAAATTTTTTGTTTAACCTTTTACCATATGTTTGGAGTATTGTATAATAATATTGTATCGTGATATGTATTCGAATTCGTGACATGAGGGTATCGTTACACCCCTAATAAGAATGATTATTAATTAAAGATGAACCAAATCAGCATTTAAAATGTATTTCTGAAGGATCATGTGGCACTGAAGACTGGAATAATGATGCTGAAACTTTTGCTTTGACATCAATTACATTTTAAAATATATTCAAATAGGAAATTTTAAATTGTAATAATATTTCACAATATTTGATAAAAAAGTTTATACTGTGTTGTTGATAAATAAATACAGCCTTTGTGAGCATACAAGAATTCCTTCAAAAACATAAAAAAAAACTTGTAGTGTACATTAAAATTAGATAAGGACCAACCGGATATTGTAGGAGTCCCAGTTCTCATGCACGATAATCTTGGCAGGAGAGATGGCGAGAGAGCCGGCCTCGTTGCTGACTGCCAGGTTGTGCTTGCCCAGATAGACCCTGTAAGTTCGGCTGCTGCTTGGCAAAAGTTTAAGACAATGTAAATTAAGAACCTTCATTGCATTCCTTAAAGGCCAGCTAGAGCAGTGTCGCAGTATGTTTCATGTTGCCTAGTGTGAAAGGAGGAGCAGTGTACCCAATGCAGTGTGCAGCAGTCATGACCCACTCCTTGTCGATCAGGGTGCCACCACAGGTGTGATAAAAGCTGACGCCACTCTGGTACTGGAGAGATACCTGAAATATTGATGAAGATAATGAGTGTTGAAACTGGAGCTCTTTTCAGTTCATTTAGAGTCAAAATTATTACAAAAATAGCATTGCTGTGTTTATAATTACTATTTGATGATTCAATATTTTAGGATTAAGTTAATGAACTGTAGCATTCACAATACCTGCCATGGCCAGCTGTTTGGTTTAACATCAGTTTCACCCACCACCCTCGAGACGAGAGGTGGATAAGTGGGCTGCCCACATCCGTAGGCTGTTTCAAGACAACACACAGTGATAAATTAGCTACAGTGCATGTGAATGTGAAGTGTGAAAGATATCCTGTTTTTTCTGATGCTTAGGAACCCAAGAGAATTTCTGAACTCTTTTTTTTTTAGTTTAGAGTAGACAAATGATCATCTTACCGCCAGCAATGAACAGAGCCAAGATCAGAAACATCATGATGCCTGATTTTAGTGGCTACAAGCAAACAACCTTCACTTATATACAGTAACCAGGGTTGCCAGATAGCACAATTTCACTGTCTTTTTTTTTTTTTCTAATTGGGTCACTTTTAATCTGTTGCCACAGGTTAAAGGCAAATTTCACTAAAATGCTTGTATTGAGAATATTTTATCAATTTTACATTGTAACAATGATACTAGATTATGAAGTTTTGTGAGGAAGCTCCTTTATGAGAATGACTGTTCATGATTAGTAATGCATATAGTGACTGTAAAGTATGCATTTTAGAAATGGTTGTGGCATAGTTGTAATATCTGGGATGATCATTGAGCTTGTTTTGGGCTACTTTTGATTGGCTATTAAAGACCTGGCAACCCTGAATACAGACTAACCTGGACAGGCATAGGAATTCCTGCAGCAATGCACTGCATAGCATTTACAGTATCATTTAACCTTGCAGATAAACATCCCAAATATCAGTTATCTTGCAGATTATTTATTGTGGCCTGTGAAATGCACAGATGTGATGCAAACAGAATTCCCTTGCCAAAGCCAGATGGGCTTTTTGTGCTTCACAAAAAGTTTTTCTTTTTAAGGGGCATGGGGGATTTAACTATTAATATACATTTGTGACAAAAACTATCAAATATAAAGGATCCAAAAAGTTATAAGAAGAGAAAAAAAAACGTATTGTGCAGTCAGAAGTAAAAGCGAGAACAAAACGTCAACATGTTAATCAACCGCAAATTTGTTTTTAACTGATTAGATTATATCTTGTGAAATATTAAGTTCAAGGTGTACCTGAGAACTACTTCTGACATAGTTTTTCTTAAAGCAATTATTCATGCCAAAAGAGTAGTTTGTGCTCTTGGCTGAGAAGTTTTGGTAAGGCTTCCTTTTACAGTCCAGTTACCCATGTAAATACTATGTACTTATTTTAGTAACAACTAGTAATAACTAGTACTAACCCTGAACCTACCCCTAAACCTACCCTGTTCCATGTACTTACCTTATATTAGCAATACTTTCTAGGTAAGTACACTGTAAGTACTGTACTGTAAAAAGGAAGCATTACCGAAGTTTTAAAGACTGATATAGTTTTTTATTAATGGTAACCACAAGAAAAGTAGTATAAATATTTGCGTAGGGTCAATCAACAAAGTCTTCAAGAAGATTTTAACCCTTATATTAAACAGGCAAGAAGTGGAAAATTTAAGCAAAGAATAATTTTATGTAATTTATCTGGACTTAAATTTAGATTTACTGTAAGTTTAAACTTCCTCAACTTTTTCATACTTTAATTTTTTCAAGTACTTTCATTTCAGCAATAATCTGGTGACTGTTTCTTTAAAACAAGACCAAAGTTGTCTACTGTCTATTCCAAAGCATTCTTGAATCATTTAAGTTTGAATAGTGCGTTTTAAACAAAGCTATAGTTTTATCCTTTTTTTATAACCTAAACAGGCAACGTGACTCAGGAGTCACATACATTTCAAAACATGCTAAATAACAACATAAAGAACATATTACTTTATTTTCTCCTTAAGCACATTAAGAGAATATTCACAATTCATTTTAGCAGTATTCTTCTTCTTTTTTCAGAAGAAAAGTGTATTTACCATAGACTGTAAAAAAATATGGACAAAGTGTCTGTGACGTCACCCATAGACTCTCTGAAGAACGGGTTTGAAGCTGTTTATGGGGGTACGTGCGGCGCCACACTGGAAAATCTTGGAAAATAAAATACAAAAGTTTCTGAAAGGATACAGAGGTGGTATGATGTGTTGTGTCAGATCATGGCCAAAATGTCAAATTCACTCTGCGCAGCCCGTTATCAGCTGTCAATCAAAGTTAACCGCCCTTATTTGTCATACATTTTATATCTATAAGTATGATCTAAACTAATGAGTTAGAAATAAAAAAATCACCCTCACAGTTGTCAGGCACGCAGGAACATATTGAAGATTACAATAAAAGTCCATGGGGCCAAACTGTAAACATATGAATTTATGCTGTGAAAACGGAGATTTTAACATGACGTCTATGGATATTTGCTCCCTTTTGGGACCGGCCTCTAGCGGATTTGAGATGTATTGCAGTTTAGCGCACTTCCGGGTAGGCTTCATCTTTCAGATTAGAATGTTGGCGCTTGGTATTTACTCAATCTGAATGTTCTTGCACCACTGGCAGCCATGTTGGATTTGACTAATTGATAAAACAAATTGAAGCAAATCATGTGACCAGCATACTCAAGAGTCTAGATAGACCATGATGTCATAAGTGACAAATGAAAAAAATCTTTCTTATGCCCCAAAAAAGACAATAAAAATGATGTGTTTAGGGTTAAACTAAAATGTAGTGTAGTAGAACATGTGAACACATATATATATAAAGCTTTGTTTTTTAGAGGCTGTTAGTAATAACATCGCCCTGATTAAACAATCCTTCCAATCGGATGACATGCAAAATGCTCCCTGTTTGGCCATTGAGCCTTTGCCTGTTTTATCGCTAACAGTAGTATAGTGCTCTTTTGGAGCAGTATCGCATTCGACCCTCATAATGCTAACTTACCCCTTCCCCAGCGGAGGTCTGTGCACACCTCTGGCCAACAGTATTTTCATTACCTTTTAACTTTGTAGATAAACATGTACTTTGCAGGTACTGCATGTTTGTGGCCTGTGAAATGCACAGATGACATCCTGATATAAGCAATAACAGCTTGTGCACAAAGCCTGTGCCTAACAAACTATACATTTCATAACATATTTGAACTTTTGAGCTGAATCACGTGAGAGGAAATTAGCTAATAACAAGAATTTGTGAAAAAAAATAGAGGCCTATATTGATAAATTAATAGTAAATAATATCATGTCTTTTCTATTTTGGTCTTCAGTTAAATACATCAAAAGAATTGGTGAAAATAAATGGGGAAAATGAATAAAAGGTGGTTCTGAAATGAAATGTGAAAACATAAATGTCCAAGGTGTTAATCAATAGCAAAAATTACATTCAATGATTTGTTTATTTGCTGTGAAAAATCAAGGTCAAAGTGGAGCTATTTTAATAGTTTTTCCTGAGGCATTCAAGGACATTCGTTTCGAAGCGATTGCTTAACTGTGGTCATACGTTGCGCTGAAAGTGATGTGGCCAGTATATAAGCCACAGCAGAGAGGGCAGACGCTGAAGATACAGCCACAATGAAGTTTCTAGTCTTTGCTGTTCTGGTTGTTGGAGGTAAGAATCCTTTAATAACTGATAATATAAGTAGTACTGACTATTTTTAGTGTCTGGTAATGCCATGCAGCATCATTCTTAATTTTATTTTTTATAAAATTATTAAAACTTTTTTTTACATTTTATTTTTTGAATAAAACATGTTTAAACAATAATATTACTTTTAAAATGCTTAATAATATTTATTGCAATAAAAACAAAAGAAGCATGATGTGTTATGTTTTACCTCAGCTTACGGATGTGGGCTGCCCACTTTCCCTCCTATTGTGACGAGGGTTGTGGGGGGTGTGGATGCCCGTCCTCACAGCTGGCCCTGGCAGGTGCACATTCAATTCATTTTTGTATTAGAAATGTTTACTGAAAATAGGCAAAAAAATATATAGAGAGAGAGAGAGAGAGAGAGAGAGAGAGAAGATGACAACTCAGACGGTAAAATAACGGTAAATGAACGGTAAAATTTGAAACACAACTTATTGAGATTTTTAGCTTTGATTTTTTGCAGTTTTAGAGTCACCCAGGTTTTGAAAATATATATTTTATATAAAATATGAATAATATATTTTTTTATATTGTACATTTTCATAAACTCAAACTTATATATCTTTTTTTCTGTTTCACATTCTTATTTTATTTCTACAAAAATCTGCCAAATGTCTTCTTTAAAACAAAGACCAATCTTACGTCTATATTCCAAAGCATTCTTGAATTACAAACCTTTAAGTTTGAAATGTGCATTTTCATCTATATTCAAAAAAGGGGGGGGGGGGGCACTTAAGGGGTTAAACTATCAAACAGGCAACAGATTTTTCAGCAAAGTTGTGATCATGTTGATCATTTAGAGGCCTTAAAAACATATTGGATTCATATTTTGCAAGAAAGTCAACTGGCCTTGTTCTGTTCTTCACCCAGGTCTCCCTCCAGTACCAGAGTGGTGGTAGCTGGTATCACACTTGTGGAGGCACCCTTATTTCCAATGAGTGGGTTCTGACTGCTGCTCACTGCATCGGGTTAGTCTGAGGAATCTTAAACGCAGCCCGAGTTGGTCACACTTTAGTTTGAGATCCAGTTCTCTTTATTAACTACGACTTTTTTACTCAATAAACTCCTAATAACTGCTTATTAATAGTTAGTAAGGTAGTTGTTAAAGAATATGGTCATGTAGAATAAGGCCTTAATATGTGCTTTATAAGTACTCCAATATTCTAATAATATGCATGCTAACAAGCAGTGTTAATAGAAGTACTATTTTAATATTACTATACAATTTAGTTGCATCATATAACAAAGTAGTACCATGGTATTACTTACCATTTGTCTCTGAAATGTTTTGTCTTTCTCTTGTGGCCTTGCAGTAGCAGAACTTATAGGGTGTTTCTGGGAAAACATAACCTGGTGGAGGAGGACAACGGATCTGTCGCCATTTCCCCTAGCAATATCATTGTCCACGAGGAATGGAACTCCTTCACAATCCGGTACTTGGACCAAAAGACTCCTCACGAAGAACAGATTCAAACAATTGTGCAATGAGATTTAGTTTTAATGTTGTCTCTGGACCGCAGTAATGACATCGCCCTGATCAAACTGGAGAGTCCCGTCACCACTCAGTGAAACCATCACACCTGCATGTCTTCCTACGGATGGCCATGTTCTGCCCCATGACTCTCCGTGCTACGTCACTGGATGGGGACGCCTCTACAGTAAGTAACGCTGATGGATATGGATCAAGTTGTGTTGAACTCAACTAAGTGAGACAAGCAACACGATCACAGAGAATGTGGACATTTTTTATTTTCTTGTCTTCTCTAGCCAATGGACCTCTCGCTGATATCCTGCAGCAGGCTCTCTTGCCTGTGGTGGATTACCGACACCTGCTCAAAGTTTGACTGGTGGGGCTCTCAGGTCACACAAAACATGGTCTGCGCTGGTGGAGATGGTGTTGTTTCTGGATGTAACGTAAGGAGATCCTACATATACAGTACAGTACATGCGTTAAGCTGGAATATACCACATGAAATCTGAACAATTGTTTTTAAACACTGGGCATCATCATTTGTAATGAGAAAAAATGACTGACTGAGGTTCACACCCTACCAGACTTTTAGGTCGTTCCAAACATAGTCATGCAGAAACATGCGCCTCCTGGCTAGTAGATAAATGGCAGATGAAACAATACGTGTTATGAAATCAGCTCAAGATATCCAATATGTTTTGATATCCTCCATCCGAATAGAATCATTGTAATGCGAAAAAATTTAATTGGAGTCTTTGCCCGTTATACTCTACGCAATTTTCTATTAAAACAGTCAACTCAAATCTGACTTTCGGAAACTAACGCCGATTCGACCAGTACCAGAGCAAAAGTCATGTAGTGTATTGCAGCCTTTAATTTCATATAACAATTGAAAGACATGACCAAATGTTAAAACGTAAAGGATAATCTCGGAAAAATTGTCACACAACAGGGCGACTCTGGTGGCCCCCTGAACTGTGCTGGTACGACGGTGCTTGGGAGGTTCATGGTATTGTGAGCTTTGGTTCAGGCTTAAGCTGCAACTATGCCAAGAAGCCCACCGTTTTCACTCGTGTGAGCGCATACATTGATTGGATCAGCAAGGTAAGTGTTTTACATCAACAAACACGCTAAATAACCTGCAAATGTTTGTCACTATTGTACTGCAATACAATTGAAAATCTTTTCCTTTTTAATCTCTTACAGAACATGGCCAGCTATTAAAGGTCAAACAGAAAAATGGGTTTTGTTTCATCGATGCCTTGAACAATAAAAATATTAAAAGACAAAAGAAAGTTGTGTAAATGTATTAGCAATATACTTTTTTTCACTATTTCTAAGATTATAAATGCACAAACAAAATGCACTTATGATGCATATGAATTTGTCATTTTTGTCAGAAGTTCTTGTTAGTGGTTTTTGTAAAAATCATGAGACTTCGTTGCTCAGTCACATTTCCAATAGAGTTCCGGCAGGCATGTTTTATTTTGATAGGGTCCCATCCAAGACAATTTTATATGTCATAGTTGACCATCAAATGTTAATGTTTCTGCCATTTCCAGTCTCTCTCTGTAAAATTAAATACATCAAATATCAACTGCTTTTCTAAGTGGTTTTAGGTAGTTATCAGAGCCATTTTGATGGAACTGACCATATTTATTGAATTTTAAATTCATGAATTTGAAAATAAGAGATAAAACGGTCCAAAACAAGAAAAGGGACATGTGGCATAGTCTTAGTGTAGCTGTTAAACATGATCTTTCATGCGTATGTATAGCCTACATATAATAACATATTGGGGTATTATTGAAAACCATGATTGACATTCATATATTCAGATAAATAGTAAACTACCAAAAAGTGGCCGATGTGCAGGTTTGCCGTCATGCAGAGGGGACACACAATTAATGGGAAATTCAGCCAAGTCGTTAATATCTCATTTTAGTGGTACACTTATATGAATATGTGAAAACAAATTCTTCTTGCATCATTAACAGTCACAGCAAACAATACAGAAATACTAATTTTGCCACAAACATTGCTTTAAATGATTTAGGACATTTTGAGCACTCTTTACTGTTTAAGCTTAGATACCATGAAAATATTATAGATTGGAGGAGGATTTTTTGATTCAATCAAATCTGATAAATCAGATCTTCATCTTGGTGTGTTGAAACTCATTCACTGTGCAGCCACAGTGATGTACCTCGGCTCCATGTTACCAAAATAGGACTTCTCCCACTCGCTCATGAGGTCAAAATGGAGAGGCCGATCACAGAAGGTGCATGAGGCCATAGCCGGTCCATTCAGCGGTAGTCCAACCTCCTGCCAGACATCCAACAGTTTCTCTGTCCAACATAAAATACAATTAAAAATAAATATATGAATCATATTTGGTGTTAAATATGATTACTGCAATGGCAGATGTCGTGTAACAAATTAATTTAAAATCAGAGTGTTACGAAAACCTTTTCAAAAACTAAACTGCTATTCTGTATAGTGGTGCCAGAATTAATATATTCAGAGAAGCGCCATGACTGGTATGAAAGCGAGACTTGCCATATTCACAGTGCCATCCCAGTGTAAAAAGCTGTATAAAGCTCCTAGATCACTTTATTACTTTAGACAGCTAAAATATAAAAAAATCATAGTGCCTGTAGTTTTTTGTCAGCTGAAATTTCTTGAAAAGTGTATGTCTATCCTTCACAGCCTCGCTTTCATTCCCGTTCAAAATCAAAGATGGCGCTGCTCTGAATAAGGTCCATCACATGACCACTCACCTACAAAGTAGTTCATCATAACAGGGTTGTGGAAAGGAGAAGGAGCCAACCGCAGAAGCTCCTCCCACGAGGCACACGTCAGGTAATTTATGGCCTGCACATAGATGTTGTGTTTCTCCAACAGAACGTCGCACACCTTAGAGTTCTTCTCTGCATTTCCAACCTGAAATATTAGATTTAAAGTTCAAACATTTATACTTGTGAAGACCAAGTCTGATGGGTGGTTTATACACATACAATTAAATAACTCGAGTATCTTACAGCCCATAATTGTTAGGACTACAATTGCAAACACTGACCCGTATAGGAATGATGTGGCTGGGGCAGTTGAGCCACAGGCAGCCCAGCGTCCAGCAGCAGCTGTCTCATGAGTTTGACGTTTCTCTGATGGGCTCTACGCAAGGCCTGGCCTCGTCGCGCTCAGCACTCGCACCGATTCCAGAGCCCCCGCCAGCACCAGTAGGAGGCAAGGAGGTAGTGAAGATGAACCCAGCGGCATACGATCGCACAGTGTCCACCAGGGCAGCAGTGCTGGCTATGTATCCTCCCACACATCCAAATGCCTTGCCTACAGATATTTCAAACAATGTAACCATCTTGATGAAAATGATAAGGGCAAGAACACAGGTGAATGACATTGACTAGTACTGGATGAAATCATGCACTTGACATTGACTGTATTTGTCTTACCTAGAGTTCCAGAGACAATATCAATCTTGTGCATGATGTTTCTACTCTCTCCTACACCTGCTCCATGAGCCCCATACAGTCCGAACAGCATGGACTTCATCCACAAAAGTGAGAGCACCATATTTGTGTGCTACGTCACACAGTTCTTCTAAAGGGCAAATTGCACCTGAGAAACAAATTGAGATTGTCATTCATTCAGCTGTATTTGGCTAAATCAGTATTATTGACTGTGTGATGCAGCATCGGGCAAAAGCAATTGTTTTCATTTACAGATGCAGAGTAGAAATGCACTATAATCAGTTGCCATGATTCATTTATTCCATGAGCCAACGTGTCTCAATAAAAGGGAAGTTGCCAAAATTAGTGAGTAGTATTTGGCTGGTCATGTGATTTCAAAATGCTGTCCCAATAAGGCTCCATTTAAAATAAAACGGCATATATAAGGCTACTGATGAGTGGGATCTTCATTTTATGTGAGTGTACATGATACTATAATTTTTTTTTTAATAAGCAAAGAAAATGCAGTGCACTTGTTTCAATTACTGTACTTTTTTTTGCATCACTAATTAACTATACACAAGTATCCCACCAGTTTATTATAGATGCTTCATTTTACATATCTGCATTATTACATTGCATTCCAGTTTTACAAACGTATCAGTACACGTCTTTCCATGGGAATTGAATCTATGACATTGGTGTAGTTGTTTTTTTAGGTCAGATTTTGCTATTTTGAATTGGAATTATAACCTATATTTTTCATGATTCATGCAAAATTCATAATTAAATGTGACGAGACAAGAAACATTAACAGAGCTGTTTTCAGCTATCTTGATAGGAAACAAACTCTTTTGAATCAATTGTGTGATTTCTTCTACTCACCATCCATTGAATGCACAGTCTCAAAAGCCACGATTTTGAGGTGTGAGTGGGTCTGAGCGGCTGAGCAGTTCCTCCAGGTGACCGGCATCATTGTGTCGGAAAATGAAACGTTTAGCCCCACTGTTCCGGATGCCTTGGATCATGGAGGCGTGATTGCCCATATCTGAGTAAATCTCACATTCTTCGCAAAGAAATACATTTTTAGAGGAATTTCAGAAGATACACTATGTTTTAAAACTTTGGGGTCAGTAAGTTTTTATTATTATTGAAATATAGTCAATATAAAACCTAAATTCATCAATTAATTCACACATACATTAAAGGAGTTGTTCACTTTTAAAAAAACTTTTGCTGATAATTTACTCACCCCCATGTCATCCATGATATCCATGTCATTCTTTCTTCAGTCGAAAAGAAATAAAGGTTTTTGATGAAAACATTTCAGGATTTTCTCCATATAATGGACTTCAATGGGAACCAAACGGATCAGAGGTCCAAAAGACAGTTTCAGTGCAAACTGCAAACTGTTCAAAGGGCTTTAAACAATTCAGATGATGATTAAGGGCTCTTATTAAGCAAAACGATCAGCTCATTTAAAAAACAAAAACAACTAAGTTTAAGTTTTATAAGCTCAAATGTTCGCCTTGCTCTGTTCTGTGATGCGCGTTCGTGACTCTCCTGGTTCAAACTCGATTATATCAAATTGAACAAATCTTTTTTTCATGTCATTTGGTTCATTGAATGAACTTAAATGAACAAGTTGATTCTGGAAAAGATTTGATTTAAATGAGTAATAGTTTCGCTGAAAAACCCTTACCTTCATCGTCTGAAATTGTTTAAAGCCCTTTGAACAGTTTGCACTGAAACTGTGTTTTAGAACCTTAAACCAGTTTGGATCCCATTGAAGTCCATTATATGGAGAAAAATCCTGCAATGTTTCATCAAAAACCTTAATTTCTTTGACTGAAGAAAGAATGACATGGATATCTTGGAAAACATGGGGTGAGTAAATTATCAGCAAAAGCTTTTTTATGAAAGTGCACTACTCCTTTAAGGCAGTTCATTCTGTTTAGTTTGGTACCTGGGAGCATTTTAGCCAAAGTAAAGAGGGTGGAATCATTGGCAACAAAGCAGGAAGAAAGACAAGTGCTCCATCTTTCAGGTGTAACGGGGCAGCTCACTCTCCAGGCCACGATGATAATTACTCGTTCCAGAGATATTTCGGGTTCCACCTGCTCCAGCACCATGCCTCTCCAAAGCCTCTCTAAAATACAATGATAGCTGTGATTAACTGTGATTTACTTGCAGCATTGAGCAAAACTACAATTCCACAGTATATTTGAATATGTATAGTTTAAGTTAACATTCTTTGCTGCACCTTAATTTGTTCGTTCTCTACGTATAATATGACAAACATTTGTTTCATTGTCTGTTTTATGTACTGACCTTATGGCCTTGACAACTTTGGGATGTCGGCTCATGCCCAGGTAATCATTACTGCACCATACAGACACCTGGGAACCCAAACGTCCAGGGATGGAGTAGTCCTCAGCAAACGGGAAAAGCCTCTGCAAAACGGTTCACCGTCTTAAAGATGCGGTAGGTGTGGTCATTTCATCTTTTCCACAATCTTCTGAGTGAAGAAGTCATCGTAGTTGAAACTGGCTGTGGCTGAATTATTTAAAGAGTAGACAGGCAATAGTCAATAAGTGAGGAAGAAAAGCAGGAATGAAAGAATATACAGTGTATACTATATTAAACAACAGTCTTGGATCAGTTTAACCACTTAGATCAATTTAATAACTTGCCTTTAACTCACCATCCATTATTCCACATTATGTCATATTATGCCATTAGTTCAGTTATAAAACAGATATGTTCAACAAAAAAAAAGTATTTTGGCAATCTAATCAAATTATGAAACAAAAATTCGAATGTTGAATATACTGCAGATTTAGTATTAAACCATTGTACTGTAAACTATGCGGCCAGACTCACCAAAATTATCCTGAAGAAGGTGTGTAGGACCAGTGGACTGATGACTTTGCAAGCCACTGAACATCGAGCTCATTAAACCTGGAGAAAACAAGGCATCAATTTGTCAGAAATGCATCAAACAAACACAAAAATCCAGTTTCTTTGCTCTGTTTTCACACGGAAATCACTTTAACATGTAAAGTGTAGTCCCAGACTAAAATGCATGTTTGAGCTGTTTTAACTGAAAGCAACTTGCACTGACATAATATTAAACATATCAGTGCCATTGTTTTGTCTCAAGATCCACACTAGCTAATGATTATCATTTTCTAAAGCACATTTATAAAAGATACTTAATTGTCCTAATTTAGCAAAGGCTTAATCCTGCTCTAATCAAACCCATAATACTTCAGGCTGTGTTTTGTATGTCATGCCACTGTATCTAAATTACAGGCAATGCAGTATGAAGTAATCGCAGTGCTTCAAAAACCAAAAACTACAATTTCCCAATTATGGTAGGTTTTACATATGCGGCTGTATGAAGTTTAATCTGCGATGTGATCATCTGAAGACTAGCTTTTGTTACATCAGCAGTCTGAGTCATCATCTGCTTACTATATTCACAGCTGAGGAGTCTCTCAAATTGGAGTTAAATGGTGCAAATTGCAGAGAGGAGAATGCTCTCCAAGCTGCATGCGATTATGTAAAATGCATCCAACCGCTGCATGATACCACTCAGACAAAAGAGCCTCTTCAGCAGCGACTCATTATACTGTGGTGGCAAAAGAGACATGCAGGCAAATAAGCTAAAAGACATCAATCAGTCAGTCAGTCAGTCTACGACTCTATCACTTGAGAGTTCTTTTTAACAGTACCTGTGGTGTCTTCATTCTCTAGATTAGGCTGAACATCCTCTTGTACTTGAGGACTTGCCTTGACCAATCCAATCTTTGAGGAAACGAAAGGACAGCTTTGGGACATGGAGATCGCCACCTGAGTCGCTGTGGTCGCCAGCTGTCGCTTTGGCTCCTTGTGAGGGAGCAGGCCTGGACACAATAAGTATGAATGTATACATTTGGGGTACCGACTGCTGATTTAGAATAGGCCTACTTGGCCATTGTAAATCAGATTTGAATTACAGAATATTATAAATATGGAATATTATTGTAATTATTGTATTTGGTATAGTAAACATTACAGTGACGCACTATAGAAAATATAGAAAACACTACCATTTCCCTCAGAGGATTGGGTGGCTTTTACAGAGATCTGGCGGACGATGATCGGACATCGGTCAGCCAAGCCGAGGCAAGCTGCCACATTTCTTAAAGAAGGGCCTGGAGTGGACTTCAGGAATGGGCAGTGATGCAGAAAAGAAGACATGATTTTAACAGCTGTAAACAATGGAAAAGATGTTGGTCAGTGGGAGGAATATTTCAAAATTAACAATATTTCATATTGTAACAATGTTAGCCTAGGCCTATTATATAGTAGTAAAAAGAGGGCCAGCTAAAAATAATGATTAGGCTATATATTATTAATAATTAAGTGCCTCAAGTGACCCTAAAATTACGAGCAGTGGATGTGTGGGGCGCACCGGGCACCCGGGCGGCCGATAGCGCTCCTTATCTGGAACGCGCACACTCGCGATTTCCACAACACGCAGTTCTAAAAGTTAAAAACTGACGTCATATATATTGATAAGGGCTAGATTAAACTTACCGAGAAGTTTCACCCAAATAAACCGAACTATTATTACAATGGTCCAAAACAGCAACAAAGAAAAATTGTAGCCTAAACAAACTAATTTCACTCATATTACATTATTTATAATAATAGCAATAATGACATTGTTGTAGCCTAAATATAATGATAATCAGGTAATAATACTAGGGTAATAAAATAATAATAACTTAAGTTTTATATTATGTGATAATAATAATAATATTTTATAAAACCACACACACAATTCCTTTTACCTATTCATAGGTATAGTTGTTGTAAAAATACCTAAAATGCAGTTTCTTTAGTATTCCTGTGGTCTGAGGTAACATTCAAAATCAATTACGAGCATCAATGGATCAGACAATAAACACTTTCTATATTTTTACATTAAGGCTCGACAATTAGGCTAACTTTAACCTTATTTGAAACTGATTATGTTTTTTGAAATAATGTAATTTGCCGAATTTTAATTTTCCAAACTTCACCAGAACCTGTAAAAACCGTTACCTGTAAAGCCGTTGTTGGAAATTTATGCGATACAGATTGTTCCCATTTTAAATAGTGAGTTAATATTGAGGAAAACGTTAGCCTACCTGTTGACCTGCACTGAGGACGAACTTCTGAACGGCGGCCGACACTCAAACGAACAGTGAAGGAATTGAGTCCGTCAGTCACTCTGCTCACACCCTAATACTGTGAAAAGAGCTGACAGAAGGATGTAATCTCACACAAGTCAAGTCAATGGACACAAATGCACTATCGACTACAAATTACTTTTACTTAATGAAAAGAATAAAAAAAAGAATAATAGTGAACAGTTTTTACTATTGATTTTGTAACAATCTAGATTCAATCAGTGTCCTTTCCCGTTCAATAATATTTATACACAAGAAATATGGCCGAATGTTTTATTTTGTGCAAACTTGGTGAGGCTCTTCTTATCAACATAAACAATATTAGCAATAAATTGAGAATTATTTGGAATCAATAATACAACCGATTAAAGACACACTGGTTGTTAATATTAAGGCCAACATACAAGTATGTTCCAGCATTCTTTTTGTGGCCATAACAATCCACTTGATTTATAAGTCTTAGTCTGGGTCTAGTTGCATAAACATAACCATTATGTTAAGACTGAGTCTCAAGAGCTAGTATGAACAGTATGAACTAGCAGCTAGTAATCTTAATCTAAGCATCTTACTTTAGAATATCAAATTAGACCAGTCTACTTTTTTAAGTATAAACAGTCTTAGAGAAAAATAATTGATGACTAACTATGACTAGTTTTAGCAGTTTATGCAACAAGCCCTTGGTTGCACAATGATTAAATAGACAAATACATAGATATACATGCATAACTGGTATGTCTATTAGAACCATTACGGATGTCTGGAAAACAGATAAATACGAATTCGCTGTTTTCCTGAGCAAAAGTTAAGTTTTTTAAGTCATTTTTAGGCACTTGTGACTTGTAAAATTAAAGCTGTAAAAAAACTGTAACCATGGTTCTATAAATTATTCCATTTATACACAGATTTATCTTGATTAACATGTTAGCATTCTTTATAATGTGGTTCAGACAGATCATAACATTACCCAAATCATCTCATATACAGAACATATCAAGCCAGGTGCATGAAGCTCATCCCTATAAATACAGCATCCCTATAAATACAGCATTAAAATGAACCATTTGACCATATTAACATACAATTATTCATGATCTAAAACACATCAGCCTCACTTACAGTAATGCTACATTTATCCATACATCCAACAATGTTTTTAAAGATAAGCTATCAAATATCTTGAAATAAAATGCTTTTAAAAAAAGAAAATAAAAACTTCATATACTTTAAAATATATAAAATGTGTGCATACTAAGACCTTTAGGTAATCAGCCCCTCAAAGAATGACTATTGGGTCAAGTAGTGCTTTAGTGGGTGTGTAGATCCAATCCGTCAATCCGTTTCAACAGCTGAGACGCAACTTTTCCACATTGAGAAGTACACCAGCATCACATGATTATCTTATTGCCTCTATAAAGTCACTGCAAGGTTAGACAGAGGAATTAGGCCTTGTAGACCTGATGATTTCCTCCAGCAGCACTAGGAGGCAGAGGCATCCCAGGGTTTGAGCCAGACTGAACATCCACAAAACCCATCCCGCTGCCTTCTCTTCCTCTGCTCTGTCATCTAAATCAACCCATACACAACCATTATTTCATATGCTTAAGAATACTGAATCTGAGAAATGAACAACTCATTATATAGTGCTGACTAAAGCTATTGAGAAATATACCTGTTCTTTTAACTCTGTTAACTGGCTAGTGAGGTTCGTGACCACTTTCATGGTGGAGGTGAGCCGATCCTGCAGGTTCCTCATCTCATTCTGTTCTCCATCTCCCTCCGTTACAACTAGAGACATGGCCTGCATGCGTGGGAACCAATCCAGGTTCTTATTCTAACAGGAGGCGACAAGAAGTCTGTATCAAAACCATTGCAAGGTGAAGCAAAAATAAAATAAAAATAAACTAAGTCTTAAAGGAGTAGTTCACTTTTAAAAAAAACATTTGTTGATAATTTACTCACCCCATGTCATCCAAGATATCCATGTCATTCTTTCTTCAGTCGAAAAGAAATTAAGGTTTTTAATGAAAACATTCCAGGATTTTTCTCCATATAATGGACTTCAATGGGAACCAAATGGTTCAAGGTCCAAAAGACAGTTTCAGTGCAAACTGCAAACTGTTCAGAAGGGCATTAAACGATTTTAGACGATGAATAAGGGTCTTATCATGGGAAACGACCACTGATTAAAAAAAAAAAAGTTTAAGTTTTATAAGCTCAAAAATCCTGGAATTTTTTCATCAAAAACCTTAATTTCTTTTCGACTAAAGAAAGAATGACATGGATATCTTGGGTGACATGGGGTGAGTAAATTATCAGCAAAAGTTTTTTAAAAAGTAAACTACTCCTTTAATAAATACTATAATAGTAATCAAATAATACTAAAATTACACTGGTAATGGCTATTAATACATTGAGTGTGAGCAGTATCCAATCAGCTGGAGCTTTCCATTTTTTAAATGTACCTTTATCATATGCGCCACGTAGCTCTCCGGGCCAGTGTAATCGGTTCTGTTTTCTCCCGTACCAGCACAATGAAATAGAGGTAGTTCCAGATGTTGTGCTCCAATTTAATGTGTTCTTCGAACGACACAGTCTTGTTATCAAACTTGTCCCTCTCAAGACCTGTTGAAATACAAATATAGAGCTTTACTGCTCTATATAAATTGCTTTATATTTGGGTGACTTTTATAAAGCCTGTCAAGTTACACGGGTCATATTAAAAAAAAGGATTATAAGGAACATTGAGGTATTTAGTGCATCATGACATTAATTTCAGTTTAGCATATTATACCCCACAAATCCATAGCATACTCAGTGTTGCATTGCAGTAATTGTGCAATAAATGTGCTTAATTTTCACAAAAAATCTTTGTGGTCCTAAAAATAGGCTTAAAAAATTATATACTATACTACTATTCAAACGTTTGGGGTAAGATTTTTTTATTCATTTAATAACACAATTGTTTTCAAAATTGATAATAATAAGAAACCAAATCAGTATATTATAATGATTTCTGAAGGATCATGTGACACTGAAGACTGGAGTAATTATGTTCATTAAATTCAGCTTGCCATCACAGGATTAATTGATATTTGATTTTTCTCTCTCAGACAAGCACTCACATTATCAGACTGTAGCAATAACATGCATTTATCCATTGATTTCCTACCACAAATGAAACAGGTGGTCTTCAGTATCTCCTCTTTCTTCTGTTTTTCACTACGCAGGTCAGCGAAGGTGTCAGATAATCACACCAAATATCAAGTTGAGAACAATAATGATGACAATGAAGTAGAAGAGAAGGTCATACACTACACGAGCAGGGAACAAAGGTTCCTGTAAGATGAACAACATAGCATCAGTTGGGTTCGATTTTGTATTCAAAAATGATGGTTGTGGGTCTCCATACATTCTTAGAGGGTTTGCGCAGAACATCTCCTACACCTCCTCCATTCCTCAGCCCATGATTCAGCACCGTGACGATACACATGAGAAGAGTGTCACATGCTCTCTCTGTGTTGCTTCCGTCTTCTGCAAAGCCATAAAAAAATCATCACAGCTGTGTTCTGATGCCAGTACAATAATGATTAAATATGGTTTGTTTTTTAATGTTCTACTCACCCTCTGATGGTGCAATCATCCCAGTTTCCTCTGCGCAGTCCAATCCGTCTGCACTGCAGCTGCTCCATAGAGCTATCTCTACCTGATTAAAGGACAAATTACATCAGAAAGCCAGTCAAAGTGGTATCAATGTCTAATAAATTCATCATAAATACAGTATTTGATCCTTTTCGGATAGAGGGTTATGCAATTTACCTGTATCTGGGCTAGCAAGTCTGTCCACTTCCATGATGAAGTCATTCCTGAGGAAGAGAAAGCCCACGATGGAGAACAGATAGACCAGGATGATGGCCAAGACCGCAGTGAGGAGAATAAGCGGCCGTTACGTGTCACACTCTTGATGACGTTAAACAGAGTCTCCTCACGGTAGATCAGATCAAACAACTGAAGGAGGTAAAAGAGGAACATGAGGTGAAGTAGAGGATTAGTAGATGATTCGTATGACTTTTAGTCGTAAACAAACATGTTACTAGCCTAGAAATCTCAGACGCACCCTAGTGGCAGCAAAAATTATTTCGCAGCCAGTGTGGTCCAGCAACTCTCCATAGACGTTTTAGCTGGAAAAACCAAACTCTGGTCAGGCCAATCACATCGTGTATAGAGTCGGCGGGCGGGATTAACATAATGACGACAGAGTTGCGACGGTTCACTGCTACTTGAAAACAAAGAATGGCTGCTGCTGGCGAACAGCTGTCTTTCGATACGGCTTTGACCGCTACTCTGGATGATTTGAACTTAAGCTTTTGTTTGAAACCAGAACAAAGAATGGCACTTGAGTCATTAAAAAAAAAAAGATGTGTTCTGAATTTTGTCGGAAAACTCCAGGAAAACGCATGGGAGTCAGCACGTCATCTTCTTAGTTGCTCTGATTGGTTGTAGCGCTATCCAATTGCGTGCAGAGAGAATTTGAAAGACAACCGTTTATCCCGCCCCTCAGATTGAGCCCTGTCAATTCCCAAGACCTAACATCTTGACAGTGTTGGGGAAGCTACTCTGAAACTGTAGTTTGACAAGCTACAAGCTACTCAGTAAGTTAAAGTAGTTAAACTACACTACAAGTTACTATCAAAAAGTAGCTAGCTACATTGAAACTACTTTTGCTTGTATATACTAAATAAGTGTCTAATGAATGTTTTAAGTAAAATATTTAGTGTTTAAACAATTATGATTTCATAGAGTATTGTTTTATTACACACAACACTCAAATCTCAGACTGTTGGTCAAAAGTTCAAATTTGCAACAAATAGTCTACAACATTGCAAGAAGCGAAATATACATCCAACGTACGGTAAATTGCATGTAGAACATTTTCTCAAATAATACCGATTGAACTTGTTTCTCCATCCTCCAAATCTGCCGTCACGTCTTGCTCCATCAAGGATAATCATAATATGGGTGTGTCAACCCACTTCTGTACGTCAGTGAACCGTTAGCTGCAAGATGCGTGATTAAACAACAGGTGGCGGCAATGGCAAAAAAATGAGTTTGTAATCTAACAAGAAGAAGAATTTCCTTGCATCGTGCTGATTCACACAGGCTCGCCAAACGCAATGTAGCTTTTGCTCGCACTACACTGCTACCTGCTGCAAAAAGTAGTTAGGTACTGGAAAAGCTACACTGTTTAAAAAGTAACTGAGCTACTGCCAAGCTACTGAAAAATGTAGTTAAGTTAGTAGCGTCGCTACTTGTAGTTAACTACTCCCCAACACTGCATCTTGATGTACTGTAGGTCTGGCATGCCAGGCTATCATGTTACGCCACAGTTTCACAATTTGTTTCAAATGTATTCAGTTTATACTGGCAAGTATAAGCATCTCAGTTTTATTTATAGAAGTAATTCAACCTGTCTTTGGAAAGATTTTTTGGCAATCAGCAATGCAAAAAGCAAACAATTAAAAAAGCTAGTTTATACTACCTTTCAAAAGCTTAGGGTTGGTAAGATTTTTTAATGTTTAGAAAGAAATCCAAGTGAAATGCTTAGCATGGTTGCATTTATCTGATCACAATAAAACAGTAATATTGTGAAATATTGCTACCATAAAAAATAGCTGTTTTTTAATATGCCAATTATTCCTTTGATGGCAAAGCTTAATTTTCAGCAGCCATTCAGCATCCAACCTTCAGTGTTACATGATTCATCAGAAGTCATTCTCATAAGCTGATTTGGTCCCCAAGAATAATGTATTATTGTTACAGTATCACAGTTGAAAATAAATGCTTAATATTTTGTGGAAACCATACTTTTCACCCCTAGATTCTTTGATGAATCCTCAGTCCTCAAAAACATTTATTTGAAAGGATCATTTTTAACACTGTAAATGTCTGTTGGTCAATTTAATCTGTCAGAATTAATTTCTTTTAAAAAATATATATATAATGATATATTACTGACCCCAAACTTTTAAACGGTGGTTAATGAACTTTTGACACACCCACCAATATGCTGTACGAAGAGCTCGTTGACGCACAGCCCCAGTGTGCTGGTTACCACATAGGCCAAGTGGTACAGGAATTCTACATCCATTACCATGGCTTTGTAGCCCATGATGAAGGTGCCATTGTTTCCAACAAAGCTCACCACAAACACTATCTTATTGATGAGCTGGTTAAAAAGAGAAAGAGAAAGCACATTTTTTTTATGAAATCAATTAACTTTGCTTTAAGCAAACATACAGTATTATGTTTTTCTAAGACTTACATTTAAAGTGCCCAGCAGGATGAGAGTTGGCCCGATGCCGAAGTGATAGATGCAACGCAGGGTGATGGCGACGGTGAGGGACTGGAACCCATAGCGCCTGGATAACAGGCCCAAAACAGCCAATCCAGCAAAACCCCAGAACAGCATAATCAGCAGACGAGAGAGTCTATGCTACCTGGAGCCACAAGAGACTGTTAAAACTACACAGAAAGTTGTGTGCTTTGAAACTGATGCAAAATGTATCATTTATTAATATAAAACAGTCAATATTCTATAGCTACCAACAGGTAATGCACACATAAACATACCAGGACGACCAGAGTCATGTGGGTAGAACAAAGCGATAATAATGATTGATGAACACAGCCAGATTGAATGATATGGTGCCCCAGACAGACATTCGTAGAAAGAACCAGTACAGCACTGGCATGCCTAAAACACACAAACATCTCACTAAAACTGTAAAGCTCCTTGCTCAAGCCATATTTTGGGGTGTCAGGTCTTTAGACACAAGCCACACCACACCGAATACTTACTGCGCAGTTTTTTCTGCCATTCCATCTCGTTGTGGAGGAAGGAGGTCTGCTTGAAGAAGTGTGTGACCTTGCTGCCTTGCTCATCCTGCTCTGTGGTGGTAAACACACAGAAACTTTGAATCCTCTGTCAGGAATTCGCAGATAGGGTGAACAGGAAACACTATCTGCTCCATGCTGCGAATACCTCCGCACAATCTGCAAGTGACATACCAATGAAGATTATGTCACAACTTCTCGAAATTGCAGATTCATTTTGATCACATTAAAGGTTAACCAGTACCAATGTAATTGGTGACATTAATTAAGCACAAATTACAATAAGAGCAATGATTACAACACACACAAAGAGAAATGTGGTTTGTTGAAAGAAAAAAACAAAACGGCCTTGCCAATTGAAACATTCAAGTGCAAGAAGACGAGAAGAGTCTCAAGTGCGCTTTATGAGAAGTTTTGTATGCACTTAGGATTTGGATCCTAAGCGCATACACGGAAATCCACGTTTCAGGCCTTGTTTATACACTAAGAAAACTAAACCTGAAAACTACTGTTAGATCTACCTGAAAAACTATTTATTTGCTGATGCAAACCATGTATATATACACACAACATACATGTACTTTCTTTTGAATTACCTCAATCTGAGCAGTTTGATGGTCATAGTGCTCTAATGGATCATCCTGTTGCTCCTCCTGCTGCTGCTTGTTCAAGTTGAGCTGCAAAAAACAAAAAAACAAGCAAAAACTCAAAAACAGAAATTTCCAGACAAATGCATTTTCTATTAAAATATTAGAAAATTTCATCTTAAAAGTACAGTCCATAAGTTACCATAGAGGAGATGCTTTCCTCTTCTTCCTCTTTTGTCTTCTTTGGTGGTTTAAGCAGTGTAAGCAGCGATTTGTTGTGTCGTGCAAGCTGCAAAAAAACAACAACATTGAAACTATGTTTTAAAAAAAAAATCTAAGTAATATTAAATTATGAATAAATAAATCATTACATTTCACAATTCGATTTTAAATATATTTATATTTAATTTATTTATATATATATATATATATATATATATATATATAGAGAGTAGGAGGTATAGAAGAAGAGGTAAATTATATGTAATAAAAAATCGCATTGTTATTAAAAACAATATTAATAGATTTACAAAAATATTTACAAATCAATCACATACATACATACATACCCACACACACACACACACACACACACACACATATATATATATATATATATATATATATATATATATATATATATATATAAAATAAATAAATAAAATAAATGTAAAATTTAAAATCAGCTCTGCACATCAGGTATTGGAATAAATAAGACAAAAAACAATCATTAGCAGTTTTAGTTAAAAAACATTTCTCAAAATAAAACGATATGGCATCATAATGCAATGGTCCACCTGTAGTGCCAGGATGTAGATGTTGTGTCCAACTTCCCGTGGGGACACTTCTCCTTCCTCACATTCGATCTCTTGTTGGTAAGCCTTTTTTATCACCTCCACCTAAAGACATACAACACAGAACTGTTAAAATATTATTTCCAGACTTCATACCGCTTAATACACATGACATAGACTGACCAGTTCTCGGGGTCGAAGGTTAAACAGGATCCTCTCTGCATTTCTCACTGTCATGACGACTTTCCATCAAAGCGAGGAGCAGCTTAGAGGCATTGTCCTGACAATAATCACATATTTAGTTATAAAGAGTTATGAAAATTATTTTTATGATTAGAGACTGAGTTTGCATCAGTCTTCACCTTGAGCTGCAGTACCAACTCCATACGGTAACGACAGAGAGGACTGATATCATTCAGAATCAAGGCTGTGATGATGTCAATGCCATTGCACTCGTGAGAGACAATGCATGTCTTTAGAGACACAAAAAAAAGGTTTCATTAAACACAATTTTTTACAGAATTAAAAACAATGTTTTGCTAGATAATTTGTCTAATTAAAAATTGATTAAGAAATATCAGCTTGTGTGTGAATTTAATGGATGGCCAGTAAAGCTCTTTCATATCTCCGGGTTCGGTTTGTCAAGGATTCCTTTTATAATGAAGTACTTAAGGGGATAATTTTCATTTTCATGCTGTATATCCCTCTTTCTTTTTTGGACCACTAAAGGATTTTTTTGTTTTGTTTTTTTATGTTGCGCTCGCACTCGTCTATATAATGTCAGTGAATAATGACCAGCATCAAGCTTATTAAAAAAGTTGCAGAAATATCAGAATGACCCCATGTGACATGTGCTGTTTATTCCAAGTGTTCTGGGGGTATACAATATGGTTTGGTAAAACAAACCGAAAATATAATGTATTATTTAATCAAAATCCTGAACCCGTGGACATTTGTCTTCTTTTCTACTGCACATTCATGTGAATCTATTAGTACCACGGTGCACTTCGACTAGCCCAGAAAAGCACACAAGTTGTAAGAAATCAAGATTAATAAAACACGACATGAAATACGATGCGTAGAAATAAAATTAAAAAAGTATCCAAGTATTTTTTTCACTGCATTGAATATCTCCAGACTGGAAATCCGGTCTTGGTCTTGATTTCTCACAACTTTCATGCTTTTTTTGGTTAAGTCTGAGTCTGAATTTTTATGAAATAATACATTAAATTTCAGTTTGTTTTCACCAAACCCTATCGTATACCCCAGAATTTATTATCTCTGCCATTATATGGACGCATGAGAAGGGGAATTCTTTTTTGTATTCTCCTTTTGTGGTCCGAAAAAGAAAGAAGGGCAATATAGCATTAGAAACAACACCAGGATGGGTAAATAATGACTTCACTTTCATTTTAGGTTGAACTATCCTTTAAGTACTTAAGCAACTTCTTAGCCATGGATTAATAAAAACATTTATGGACAAACATTTTATTGCATAAAATAAATCCAGTATTAGCAATTGACCTGGTTCTCTTGGCATGGTCCCTGGCAATACTCTGTAAGGGTCTCCAGGGACTGTGTGATCAGCTCCACGTTGTTCTCATTGATGTAAAGGCCCAGCAGACCCAGCCCTCCTGTTGTACTGCCACACATGATGTCCAGGAATTGGAGTGTCTCACACACCAGGTTATAGTTTGTTTTATTGTTCTGACAGCGGAGAAAATTCTAGGGCAAAAATAAAGCAATTTTTAATAAAAATAAAAATAAAATAAAAAACAGTATAAATAAATGGCATGTAAAATAATAGTAAAACAATACTAAATGATTTATTATTTAAATTATTTACTAAGTAATACTAAAAAGACACTCCATAAAATGGGGTTTATCATTAATGTACTGTACAGTTGGGACCAAAAGCCTGAGACTACACTGAACATTTGGGATTATTTTTTAATCCATATCTGGGAATATATGTTATAGGACCTTGTAGTACAGAATTAAGAAATATTAAAAATTAAATCACCATTTCTAGGCAACTACTTTACTCTAAAGGTCTGGGGCGAGTTGCATTAACTGCTAAGAGTCTTACAAGTTAGTCATCCAATTTTTTTCTTCAAGACTGTTCATAACTTTTTAAAGTTAGTTACATAAAAACGTACACTGGTCTAATTTGATACCGAACAGTAAGACTTAATTAAACCTAACTGCTAGTTGGTCAAACAAGCTCTTAAGACACTGTCTTAACATATTGGCTATGTTTATGCAACTGGCCCCTGATTTTCAGACTTCACTGAAGCACAAGACTCTTTGGATCATTCTCTATTCATCCTAGATGACCTGATCATCGGATCGGATTCTAAATTGATTGTTAATCTGGGGTTGTTCAGACCTGAAGGTCCTGATTATGGTTCTCACAGAGCAGCTGTAGAAAGCGCAGGATGGGTTTCATGATGGTGACAGAAGGGCCCATTTCTGTTTCTACTTCCTGCTGCTCAGGTTGATACGGCTGCTCTGACTGGCCAAAGGAAGGTACTGCACCTGAAAGAACCCACTGTTAGAGCCAGTAATGTACGTAGACTCGTTTATTAGAAATGCATATTGAATAAATCAGTTTTTAAAATTACCTGTTTCTTGATCTTTGTCATCTCTGGCTTTATTGGTCATTTCCCCACATTGACAGAGATGGAGGATTTAACGTCCATCTGTGCATTCTTCATGCGGTCATTCAGCACTTTAAAAAACTTCTCTGACTTGTTGTCTCCCATCATGAGTTTGTAGAAGGAGTTCTGTTATAAATATGCACAGGACACAATTTATATAGAATAATAGGAACAATTTATGACTGTAGCTAAATATGTTTATGACAGCAGCTTCCCTACCTGGATCTCTGTGTTGCCTCCTTCCAGCAGACAGATGGCGAGCTGAATGCTCTCCTGAAAGATCTTGTCATTCTTACTGCTGGTTCACGAGATCTGTGAAAAGTTTGGTGCCACCTTCTTTGTCCAGACGACACTGTAATGCTGCCACTGCCAGCCAATCTCTCTCTCCCTCTCCACCTTCACATACACAGACACCACCATTTTACACAGGACATATAAAAGTCCACCAAGAATGTTTTGTGTTGATCCAAATTTCACTACCACTCAAAAGTCAGCACTCTTGCTTCTGTGATATTTCTAAATCCTATCAATTTCTCATTCATTTAGTTGCTTTAATATTTAAATGTAAATTTAAAGTTTACAATATAAATGTAAATGTAAAAATTACCTCCTCCGTGTTCAACAAGCTCTGCTTTTATGTTCTTTTTGTTGTTGTAGAGGTAATTCTGGAGTAACACTTTTTCTTAAGGCAAAGCCCTGCAAAAGACAGCATTTATTTAACAGATCCTCAGTGTTCACACACACCCCTGACCCATCTAAACAGGGGCTTCTAGCCCAAAAATAAACCAGGTTTTGGTTTTGTTTTTTAGTTTTTTTTGCTAACCTCTGGAGATAGTACAAATGAACAATCTTGGTTAAGAGCGGTCCACAGCATCTGCAGAAAATAATTTCCACCCATTCCTTAATTTGCTAAATCAAAAGACAAACTTCAATTTATGCAATTCCTGTAGGGCAAGGTTTTAACCATGTATAATGTGCTGTAACAATTTCATGTCTCTTCGTGCTACTGATTATTTAAGAATGTACCTTAAATATTATCTTACTTAGTATAAAAGATAAGGTTTATTATATTACATTTAATATATCAAATGTATCATTAGAATATTAAAGCTGCAGTCCGTAGTTTTTCCTCTTTGTCGCCATCCCTGTTCGAAATCTGCAATTGCAGTCATTCGCGGAATTATCAACTTTAGGCGAGTTGTACCTCGGCACTGCACAGCGCGGACGAATCCAATGTTTTGAGGAGAATGTGCAGCTATCAGTCACGTGCTGGTGTGGATACTGTCATTCATAATCACATAAACTACTTATTGGAAATATGACCAATATTTGAATTTTCACCCCTAAAATGTCATCTGAACAAGTAACATCCACGTTTGTTCTCCTGACCAACTAACTGAAAAAAAGAATTGTAGGAAAGGCGCGCTGGTTAAATCTAACGATAGATTATCATATCACGTCAAACCATGCAAATTATACTTTGTTCTCAAATTGTTAATGTTAACAATGTCGCCATTGCATAACAACATGACGTAATGAGGCAAAGACAAGCTTGAATCTCCTGCGGAAATCCACCAGTACCACTGGAATTTAAAACATTATTACAAGCTTACCGTTTTGAATTGAGCTAAGGCAAACAGTTAGAGTTTTGAACACTGGCTGGTTATGTACTTGCTAAAATTTATTTTAGATAATTTTTGATCCAATAAAGTTACGGACTGGAGCTTTAAGTAAAACTAAGAATATATGTTTTGTTTTAATTTTTAAATGGAATATTTCAAATTTAAATAGACAAATAAATATTTACAATTTATAAATTCTATTTTTATTCATGACGTTTATATTAGTTCATATGATCATTTATCTTGAATGAGAAATAATGAGATTACATTGTTGATATAATTAGTATTATTATCTGTAACATTTTACAATAAGGTCTCATTTGTTAACATTAGTTAATGCAGTAAACAAACTAGCAATAAGCAATATACTCTTAAACATAAGTTAGTTAATACAAGTTTAGTGTAAAAGTATTGTTCATGTTAACAAAATGAAACCTTATTGTTAAGTGCAACCTTATTATCTAGTCTCACCTTCTCGTCAAAGTTCAGATCACGAATGAGCATTTCCTGTAGAGTTCTGAGGACTTTGATACAGAGCTTCTCATCTGAATTCATGAGGGCCTTTGTGTGTTGGATCAATCTGCACAGAGTACAAGGAGTGAGATGATGAAGGCACACACAGTCACAAACAGTAATATTGCATGATGCACTATAATCTCGGTTGACTGATCCCAAACAGTTTAGACTCACTTAGATATGAAGCCTCCTGATTCACAGCGAGCTCGAGCATCTGTGCCTTCCAGGAACAACAGCTCCGGCTGATGCAGAACATCCACCAGCACTGACAGCTCTGCATTAACCAACGGCATCACACGCTCCTCCAGTGTGTTAATGATATCCTGACAGCAGTGTTACAGAAACATTAATACATGTACACTATTATTGATAGAAATAAGATCCAACAAACTATACAAAAGTGTGAATTGTTTTGAGTGCTTTACAGTGCAGGGGCGTCATGCACCGTGGTGAAAGATGGCCACATGATTTTTTTAATACAAACACCAACCTTGCAACTTAATTTGTGAAAGAGACAAATTATTTGTTTTGGAAGTCACATATCTCCAAAATCTGAAGTACTTTGAATGGGCATGATGATTCTTTTTCAGACACAACACACCTGTAGTTTTTCAATGATGTTTTTGTAGTCCCAGGGGTTGGTGGGTACAGCAGCCCGTGTGAGGCGTGACAGGTTTTTGCTGTTTTGGCTGGAGCGGGACAGTGTGAGGGCGTTACTGTGACTCAACATTATGTTGACATGAGCATCCAACTCCACTGGCAGAGGAATGGAGCGACTCTTTGCTGTATGGACAGTCAGGCAAACAAACAAATTGTCTCGTCATACTTTTAAAAACCTTTACTGTAAAACCCTTTTAAAATTATTTTCTTTGTTTTTTTATCCCTTAGAATTGAAATAAATCAGGTTGACCTACTCGTCATTGCCAAAGTTCGGATGCATGACTCTACTTGGACTTTTTGTTGTGGCTGCAGCCAGGGACAATCTAACAGACGCATAGAAGACTGAAGCAGCTGTTTTACAGTGGTGTGATGAGCCTGAATGAGACAAAAGAAAGAGAAAATGAGAAATAGAAAGAAATTATGATAATTTAATGTGACCTGATGAAATGCAGGAAAAGCATTTTTGTATGCGACACCATGATAGATCAATAGACATAATAAATCTCTTGTCGTATTTATCTAATTAGTCCTTCTGCGAAGTTACCTACTAATAATCATGCATTTTATTTAGAGGAGCCTTTCAAAACAATCAAATGACACCTTAATTCAAGAGCTATGGAGAAAATTGCAGATTGGATGTCATATTCCTGTTTGTCACTAAATTTAGCCAAAACAGTTAGTATGTATTTCTCCATTAGAGGAAGTAATTGCACCCCTCCTGAGATTAGTATTTAAAGGACAAAAGGTAAAGGATGTTCAGCAGGTTAAATATTTGGGTGTGATTATTGATAGTGATATTATTGATAGTTTAACCTTCAAAAAACATATTACAAAAATTTCAAAAACAGTACAGTATAATGGCTCATTTCAGATTTATAAGAAATCAAATGAGTACAGTACATGCATGCAATGGTATTGTCACATTTTTCATATTTTAGTACAACCTGGTCTCAAACAAGTGGTGCAATAATACAACCACTAAAGAGTGTGTATAAACAAGCATTGAAAGTCTGACCTAATTGACCTAATTCTCATCATTACTGTAATATAGTCAAAAAGTGACTTTTGAAAACATTTTGTTTATGTCTAATGTTGGGTTAGTATATAAGATCATTCATGGCTTAGCACCACAATCTCTCAAACAGTATGTCGTAACAACAAGCAGACAAGGCTCAAGGTTAACAAGAGCTCCCTTTAGAGGGGACTGTTGTGTTTTTAGTCTACGACATTTGGACAAAACTGCTTTTCAGTAAAAGGCAGTAGGCATGTGGAATTATTTAACACTGAGTGTCATAGAAATTCTATAAAATTCATAAAATTCTAGTAATAACAGTTTGTTTATTTTTGTATTTGGATTATCGATGTTGTGTTTATTCTGGTTTTGGGAGGTTTTGTATATTTGGTTTATTTTTTATCGCTGTTGGCACTTGCCTAGGGACTGCATATGGGAATTAGCTTTTAGCTAAATCTGGTATAGTACATATATTGTGCATTGTCCCTGTTAAATAAATAAATAAATAAATAAATGACAGCCATAAAATATAAGACAAAAATGACTTCCACTACTGTTAGAAAGTTTAGGGTCAGCAAGTTTTTTTGTTTTTTTTTTAAAGGAATTAATACTTTTATTCAGCAAACATTAAATTGATCAAAAGTGACTGTAAATACATTTATGTGTTTGTGCCCTAATAATCTGTGGTACTCACAATGAACAAAAGCAGATGTGGCAGAGAACAGAAATAAGGCTATAAAAGACAGATGATGCCTCACCTCTGTGCTGGTGCTGTTCTCTGAGAAGGGAGAGCTGAAGAAGGCAGTTACAGTGTCTAAAACCACCTGAATCACGTACTTCTCCAGCACGGGGTCTGACATGCGTTTCTCACGGTTGGAGCACACCTGGAGTTCAAAATAAACCAAAGTTAAACGAACGCCACTCAGTAAAGCACATCTTATCCAGTATCAGTGGTACAGTGGACTCACCCTGGCCATATCTACAGTGAAACTGTCAAACAGCTTCCAGATGTGGTTGCTGGTGTAGATCTCTTTCATCTCCACTTCTGTGTCTACATAGCAGTGGTTCACAAAGTTTACATAGGCAATTTTCACCTGCACAACACAGAGGAGATTCACGATTTTTCGTATTTATAACATGCAACAGGCTTTGGCTTTTGTTTGCAAAAATGTTCATGCAATACATTCTACTCTAATCAATTAATTGACTCAATACAGCAAACAAAAACTGTGAGGTTGAACATAATCCTTCCAGACAAAAAAAAAAGACATTTTTAAAAAGAAGAGTGTGCCATCATGTGATTACCTCTGTGATACAGTCGTCATGTGTGATTACTTTCACCATGTCCTCTAGGGGCAGTAGAGATGTGCACTTGATCTCGGTATAGAGCGTTTTTGCCCTCCGCGCATGCAGCCAGCAGCTCAACCAGAGAAATATGGTACCGCAAAGGGCTGTCGTCCTTCACCCTTCCCGCGACTGTGTCATCAGATCCACCATGGTGTCAAACGATAAGTCATCGATTGTAGAAGACGACCACATCATCGCCTGCACTTGTAAGCTAATGGTGAAAAGAGATGTGATCTGACTGTATCTACCACCAGTTGGACTGAACTTTCCTTAAAATCATTATATAAATGATAAATCGAACAAAATACACTGTGAATCATAATAAAAAATAAAACAAAAACAGTAAGCACCATGATATATAACATACAAACCCATTAAAACCCCTAATATCCATTTTAATTCAGCACTGGAGTTTTGTATTTTAATTAAAGATTTATTTTTTTAAATGAATACATATGGTTCAATAATTCAAGGTTGCTTAATTTTAGTCACAATCACAAACCTCAGTCATGATAATGTCTTGACATTTCTTCACATATTTTCCCTCGGCCTTAATGATGGTGTGCAGAAAGTTGAGGTACTGAATGTGCCGGCCATGTGTTGCGAGGCAATGGATAAAATGATGCAGCACAGACTCACTGATCTCAGAACAGAGCTGGAAATTATTACTGAAAATGTGCTGCATTGTTTCTGCCTCTAGAAGCTGATAGAGAGAAAACAAAAAACCGAGATAAGAACGCAATGAACAAACATGATAAACATCTTTGGCTATTTCACAATGAGTTTTTTATCCTCCATGCTTTTCACTCACCCCAGGAGTGAGAAAGAGGTTGAGGTGTTTATGGAGGAGAGTCTGATTCTCCAGATTCCCTGTGCAGAACTTCTGCAGGAAAAGATGCGTGTACTTGATGATCTCCTGCATTTTGGTGTCATTCTGTTAAAAGAAAGAAAATCAGGTGTTTAGGGACAAGACCAAGACCTTGCTTAAGATCTACTACAGCTTTTATATGCTTTAAAAAGACCACAAACCCGATCATAGGAGATCTGCAACAAGTCCAGCATCACTTTGTGAGCGCCCATGTTCTTCAACAGCCTTTGTTGCTTCTTAAATACACCTGAACTGCACATTTTATTCAAACGCTCTAGAATCTGGAGATCAGATAGAAGATTTAAATACTGGTTTGTTCATTTAACAAGTTTCCATCCATCTATGCCATTATTTTGCATACACATTTGTATACCGAGTATATTAAATACAATATATATATATATATATATAATATAATATATGTGGTGCACTGTGTATAATTATTTTATATATATATATATATATATATATATATATACACACACACGTTTGTATCTATTTAAGAAATGTTTTCATGTATATACTGTATATCGATTTATATATCATTTATATCATATATAAATATATTTTATATATAAATAATATTTTTTTTCTTAAATATACATGCATGTGAGTGTATTTATATATACATACAAAATAATTATACACAGTGCACCCACATATATTATGTAAACACAAACTTTGACAGCCCTAAATATAATATAATATAATATAATATAATATAATATAATATAATATAATATAATATAATATAATATAATATAATATAATATAATATAATATAATATAATAAAGTTTGGGGTAATTTATTCCAATGTTTATGAAAAAAGTCTCTTATCCTGACCAAGGCTGCATTTATTTGATCAGTAAAAAATGTGCTTTAAATGTGATTTATTATAATTTTAAGATGAATTTCAGCTGTCATTACAGTCTTTAGTGTCTCATGATACTTATGACATTGTTGTAATATGCTGCTTATTATTAAAATGTTGGAAACAGTTGTGCTGCTTAATATTTTTGTGGAAATCATGATTAATTTTTTAAGATTTCTATAATGAATAGAAAGTTAAAAAGAACAAGCATTTATTTGAGATAGAAATCATTTGTAACATTATAAATGGCTTTACTGTTACTTTGATCAATTGAACGCATCCTTGCTGAATAAAAGTATTAATTTCTTTCCAAACTATTTGTTTTTTACTGACCCCAAATTTGAATGGAGGTATAATATAACATTTCAGACTGTTGGTTTCCACTGTATTTAATATAATTTATTTTTGATCAACAGAAATAAACTAAGAACATTACCTCTTTGACATTCTGGTAGCTTTCATTGCTTTTTTCGACCTTCTGTTTCTTAGAATCCGTCTCCTCGTCTGGAGAAACCTGCATGAAAAAGAAAAATGAGCCTATTTCACCTAATTATTTGATTATACACAATCCCACATACCCCAGTGCATGACTCACCGGTGCAGCCTCTTTTTTGTCTTTTTTGTCTTTCTTCCCATCTCCCCCAGAACTACTTTTTTTAATGACCCAAAGCTCCGACTTCTCCACCATGGTGCGCAGAAGATCCAGATCTCGTTTTATGTGTTTGTAGTTGTCAACATCCTGAGTTGAAATGAGCAGCTGGACCTGAAGAGAACAAACATAACAGGATAATCTGACATTATCAATAAATCAATAAACTGACATCAGCAATTTTGATCTTAAAAACAGATTGTGTTTCAAACACTTTAAAAAGTTGTGTTTTAACTTTTGTGGCACTGGAATAGCATTTAGCACATTGTATGGTACAGATGGTTGCACATCTGGAAATAGGCTTTACCTGCAGATGTTGTTTGTATATGTTTGAGTGGGCTGTACACTCTACCTGTTTAAATGTGTGGAGGACTTCTTGTCTTTGACTGAAAATGCTTGAAGAGCAACTGCAAGGCCCCAGAAACCAACGGAGGGTAGTCGTGCATAATGAGGTGGATCAGAACACGCAGAAACATTCGCCCCTTCATCGTCCACTTCCAGAATGCTGTTTCCTTTACTGTACGGTCAGAGGTCAAAGAGGAGGTCATAGGTCACAAGCACTGTATTAATTATGATGAACTGTAATGTGGAACTATAATTAATTAGTTCATTAACACACCCAATTCCAAACATGGCCTCTGCCTGCTCTCCAATGTGCTGGAGGTTGATGGTAGCTGTTTAAGTATTTTAAAAAATAAATAAATAATTAGAACGCACAATAAGAAAGCAAATTTAAGTATGACTACTACTACTACTACTATCTAAATTTAATATGATTTAAAATGGTCTTCCATTAAAGGTGAAGTGTGTTATTTTCTGCGCCATTGGCACTAATAAATGAAACTACAAATGTCAAATAATTTAAAAATACAAACTAATAGATGTCTAGCAAATTAAGCGACAAGAGAAAGTATTTTATCATCAAAAAACAATTCCACGCTTCATCTTTAAGGAATTCATTTTAAGAATCAAGAAATGATGAAACATTGCCACTCTCACCAGAACGAAGCTCTGAGACAAACACAACAATGACAAATAGAATAGAGGGATTAGTTCACAGAAGAAATGGAAGAATTGTTGCTATGTTGTTATTTGATTATGATGTTATTTTATTGATTGTTAATTGATTATATTTATATGTTATTATTTATATGTTATCAGCAGGTAGGTAGCAGGTAGGTTCTGACATTCATCCAACAGTTTCACTTGGTATTGTCTAAACATCAGTTACCCTCATGCTCAGTATGATGTGTTGCATCCGCATCACCCATTGGATAGACATCCACAAACTCCTTCTTGAAGACGGAGAGTAGAAAGGAAAGCCGATAGTCCAGGCGCACGCTGAGGATGAACTGCACAAAACCAGACATTTTTAGATCATGCCAGCACTGACAGCACAAAGCTGTTGCCACCTTCTTTGACAACATATACCTGTAATATCTCCAAGATCTTCAGTTTGGTGTCCATGACAGTTATGTCCTGTGTGTCAATGCTATCTTTACTGCCAGCCTGGCTGTCTCAGAGCACCAGGGCGACCAGGGGCGGAGAGAAGGGACGGCTTCCTGTTTAGCACCATGGTGGACATAATCTGACCCATGCCATGAATGGAGCGCCTGACGTTCTTACCTAGGAAGAATGATTCAAGAGTTTTGACACTGGAATTCTAGCAAGTTTCATTCTTTCATTGTTTGTACAACACGAATGATCACTTTATTCACTCAAAAAGAAAGAATATGGAGCTTAAAATTAAACTTAATTAACCCTGAAACCGTATTCTGGACAAATGTGAGCAAAATTTTTGAGTTTTGATTTATTTAAAAAAAATACTTCCCTTGATCTGAGCGGTACAAGACTTGGCTACTTTTCCTAAGTTTGTCTCCTGAACACACACTTTTTTTTACTCAATTCTACAATGTTAAGAGGGTGAAAAAAACCTCCTCAATCTTATATTTGGGTAGAAAATGGGCACCCATAGAAATGAATGGGAAAAACTGTAATTTAGAGCATTCTAAAATAAGCCAAAATAAGTCACCAGGTGACAGCAAAATCACTTCATCTTTAGGTTTTAGCTCTAAGAACTTATTGGAATGATATTTTAATGTAGTTAAAAAATAGAACATAAAAATAAGCATAATTTACATAGAAAATGTGGTACTTTTTGAAGTAAATAAAATCAAAAATACCTCCAAAATAAAGAACAACACCATAAATGGATAGACAAAACTTTATCGAAGACAATGAGACATTTATAATAAATAAAAATTAGGATCACAGTCCTCTGTGCCCACATTTGCCCACAATTACAGGATTAAGGGCTATTATAAGGGAATACGGTTTGAGGGCTACACAAAACTTCAATAACAATGCACTTTAGCTAATAATCATTATCTTTTTGATCATTATTTAATCATTATCTATTTTTTGTAAAATAACTAAATATATTATTTTATTTATTTTACACATTTAAAAAAAGTGACCTTTTTAGTGATCATCTGGAGTCTTGTGTTAATCTGAACCACACAAGATATTGAATTGTTTTATTTTTCTTGAATACTAACCACTGGCATCATCACTAAACAGTGGGTTGATCGTAGCATTACTTGGAGTGCAGTCTATGATTCCCAGAAGAGTACAGAGTTAACCTCAGGAGCTCAAAAAAACTGTAGAACCCAAAGTAGATGAGATGTCTTGCCAAGCTCACCACCTACAAACAATGTAAATAGAGCAAATATGTGAATGTGATTTGGAAATATTAGTGTCAAATATGTAATGTATACATGTTTTACAGACAGTTTATCATCGCTTGATATCCAGCTTACCCTCTATGGACGTAAGACGTCCAGCCACACCATAACCTTACCCATAACCTAATCCCTAAACATCGTCTTAGGTCCAGCTCCACCCATTACATCCAGAGAGGTGGAGCTGGATGTCATTTTGCTTTGCAGTGAGGTGAGCACCACTTGAGTAATCTTGACAATTCATTTTTAATAACAATATGCAACTGTACCTCATATGTTAGCTTGTTTTTCTCCTCATTGGCAAAAGGCAGGTCATCAATGAGAACATTGTTGAGGTACTCTTCCATAAAAGCCATTGTATTGGCAAACTTGTTCTTTTTATTGTCTCGTAAGTAGTCCAGGTGAGAGTCATAACTAAAACAGCAAACACCATGATTACACCTCTCATTGTTTAAATAATGAATAATGCAATACAAAAAATGTCTTTCCATACCTTATCGTTCAAAATTTTAAAAGAAAGTGATACTTTTATTCCACAAGGATGCATTAAATTGATCAAAAGACAATAAAGACTAACATTGTTACACAAGATTTCCATTTCAAATAAATGCTGTTCTTTTGAACTTCCAATTCAATCCTGAAAAAAATGTATCACAGTTTCCACTCAAATATTAACAACTGTTTTTGGTAGTAATAATAATAAGATAATAATAAGAAATGTTTTTCAAGCACTAAATCAGCATATTAGAATGATTTCTGAAGAATCATTTGACACTGAAGATTGGAGTAAATATGCTGAAAAATCACCATCACAGGAATAAATTACATTTTAACACATTAAAATACAAAACAGTTATTTTAAAATGTAATAATATTTCACTATTTGTCATTTTGATCAAATAAATGCAATCCCAGTAAGCATAAAAGACTAAAAGTATGCTTTAAAATATCAAGTCATGTATAATGTGATTGTGTGGGTATGTGAACACACTCTTTGATGCTGATAGAGGTGGGGATCTCGGCCACAAGCGAGCAAACTTGATGGGTGTCACGAGCTCCTGAGGGTCACGGTTGACGTGTGCATGTAGCATGAGTCTACAGAAAGACGCCCGTAGGTCAAAGGGAAGAGCCTCATCCATCATACAGAGGGAAATCAGCTCCACATCCAGCTGCTTTGAGATCTCATCTATGGCCAAATACTGACGATCGAAACACATTCGTGCAAATAGTTTGAGCTGATACCTGGGGAAAAAAAAACATTAAAACAATTTGTATGGATGTAAGCAGAAGATTTTTTTTTACAATAATTGTCCAGCAATGTTGTTATAATATATATATTTTTTGTTATTCCCACGGCTGTCAATTTTAATACAGTACAATCAGTTAAAAAAGTTAATATGTTTATTGTGACAGAACAATAAACAGGAGTACATGTACTTATTATGAGAGAAGTATTTTTTTCCCTTCTCAAGTACCTGTAATATGTCAGCACATTTTCGTCATGCACATTCCCTTGGCGGGCCTCTTGGGCAAGCTGTCGTATGCTCTTCTCATGGGTCTCACTTTCCTTCTCAGACCAGATCAGCCAAACTTCATCCTCCTCTCCAAATTCTTCCATGTACTCAGAGGTATGCTGAGTGTCCTTAGCAGCTCGAACGCCTTCACAAACGCATACAAAAAGTAGTCACACAAGCACATAAACCAAGACCACGTCTTGTTTTTTGTAGACTTACTCGGTTTTCATGAGAATATCCTGGTTCTTGGCATCCAGCACGCATTTACAGATCAGCTCTTGAGTAACTGGGATCGCTACATTATTGGATACACACAAGTCTGACAGATAGTCCAGAAACCTGGAAACCAAAACAAACATTTTTGCATCTAGCATTTTGATCAACTCTTTAACGAGTGTTGAGTATTCCCTCTAAAACGCCATCTAGCTACAAAAAAAAAAAAAAAAAAAACAGTTGCAGCCAATTTGATTTACTCCTAAGTAGTGTTATTTGCTGATAAAAAGTAAAAAATACTTGTTTGTACTATGTACTGTAATATGTCAAAAACATCATAGAGCTCAGATAGTCATGTGTCATATGAGTCTAAATAATAATATTACTAAAATAATATACTAAATAATATCTAGATGCAGCTTTTATGTCACGTTTTTGCTCGTAACTTTATGAAACATGCTCCTGTCTTGGAAAATGTGCGTCATTATTTACAGCAGATTATCAGGATTAAAAGGAGTCTAAAATCAACACAATTCATTTTGATTACATTCATGCGATCACCACAAAATTTTATCCAGATGCAGTTCACATGTAGGGGAACTTTACCAAAAAAAGAATTGTCCTCCTACCTTATTTCATTCCTGAGTTATTGCATGTCAAATAAGAAAGATATGTAAAATTATAATAAATAATTTGTCTTTTATCAGCAGTTTCTCATCATGAGAATGTCCAAATGTAATGAATTATTTCAGCCCTCCAAATTTCCTAAAATGTTTTCGATCAAATCATACCTACCTTTTCACTCTACTTGCAAAAGATTTGGAGTTATGAGTCTTTATCTTTGTGTATGTCACTCAGAGAAACCCCCAACTCTAAAATGCCTTCAAGGCATAAAGGGTTAAAGGTTCCTATTTTTGTTTTGGATGTCTCCTACAATAGATTACATTAAAAGCATTAAAAGTTTCCGCCAGTCTACTCTGCTTTGATTGGCCAGACGGCCCAGGCTGTGATTGGTCTACTGCTTACAGTGCATGTTGGAAAAAAATGCCTATTACCAAATCTGAATTTCAGCTCCAGAGGCTTCCTCAGCGCCAAAGTACAAAAAGTAATGATACCGTCAGTTTTTCTGTAAGTGGATTTGTAAGTTCTTTTGTCTATTTGATCTTGTGATTGATTATTGATAGTACAATTGTTTGTTGCATTCAATCGTTCATACAGAGCATTGGCAACTTATACAGAACATTGACAACTTATTATAATTTGTAGGTGATTCCCGATCATGTTTCATGATCACTGGTTTTATACTATTTTGGAATTTTTAGTGGGAGGGCTGTCGAAAAGTTTCGTTTGAGACTAATCATTTCATTTGAGACTACTATTCATTGAATCTACCATTATGTACTGCCTTGGTAAATACCAGTAAAAGAATCATAATTTTGTTTCTCATAGACATTTTATGCTCTCTCTTCAATCCTTTCCCTATTACCTCATTGTGCCTGAATGGGCGTTTTAAAGAAGGAGAATTTTTGTGACAACCTGTGTTTAATCAGTGTCATCAATCAATTGCTTACAAAGAAGGTTCATCTGATAGAAACACTAACCTGGGCTCCCTGTTCTTACGGACCAGACTGACAAAGGTCTCCACCTCGGTTTTAGTGATGTGTTTTTCCAGCAGTTTGCGGTTGTTGTGTAGGAGGGCTGTGATGGTGTCCTCAGCCAAAATATCATAGCCAATCTGTGACTGCATCATTCCAAATTGCTTGGCTATGTGCTCCTATAATTCACAAGAGAAAAATGGCTCATAAAATGAGGAAAAAGATATTGGCAGATCAAATCCCCATCTTTGAATGCTGTCTAGTGGCTTATTCTAGTGTGACAGAAAGTCTGAAAGCTATTTAACCATATAAACATTCAACATCACTGCTTTTATAATATATGTTACAGCGCCTTTGTAAGTATAAACTGGAGTACCTGATTCTTACGATAGTCTTCCTGTGAGTGACGCAGCACCCTGTAGCAAAGTCTGAGCATGTACTGATAGGGGGCGTATTTCTGGTCAGACAACTCCTCTAATGTCAGCAGAGGAGGCTCGGTGCCCCTCGGTTTGAATGGTGCTTTAATGATCCCAAATATCTAAGCAGGAAAATAGACCACAAAATTGGTTTGATGAGTATAAACATTAGAAAAGTTACTAAACAAGACTTTTCAGACAGTAGACACGCCATTTATTTCAAACTGTTGAAAAGCAGACCTGTTTAAGAATGTTCTGCTCTCTCATAAGTTTCTGTCTCTCTCGGTTGGCCTTGTTCATCGTCACTTCCAGGGCAGGCTGGCCATTATTAGACTGATCGACAACAAAGAAGACCACATCCTCCAGCAGTTTAATGGCATACCTGTGCAGAGAGGTTTACTTTACAAGTGTTTAAAACAAGTAAATCCACAGCCATTAAAGATCCAGAATAAAGTATAAAGTCTCAGGCTGAGATTCTTATTTGTGCTTACAGTGTGTGTGTCATGTCAACTCTACCTTCTGTCATTAGGACTGGGAAAACCAGAGTTGAACTTGTCGACTGCGGTGCTCAACATGAGGCTGGCATCATTCGCAAAGTCTAGATCTCTAATCTCCATGACTGGCACAGAGACGATGGCAAAGGCTTCTTTGTCCTCTTTAGTGGGGCAGGTGCCCAGCTAGCAGGGGGAGAGGACATATAGTATATATATTATGCATCCTTGCATTCAGACAGTAACGAATTTAATATTGCTACACAAGTTTTCTCTTGCAAATAAGTGCTGTTCTTTTGAAATTTTCATTAATTTAAGAATCCTGTGAAAAATATAACTCTGTTTTCAAAACAATATTATGCAGCACAGATGTTTTCTACAATAAAAATAATTTAAAAAAATTACTTTTACACCAAATCAGCATATTAGAATGATTTCTGAAGGATCATGTGACACTGAAGACTGGACAAATGTATAAATTACATTTTAAAATATATTAATAATAAAAAATAACTGACAAAAACTTTTAAACTGTAGTGTCATAAAATTAATAAAATAATAAAAATGAAAGCTGTAGTAAAACAAATGATTTATGTTTTAATTCTACCTGTTTTAAAATTGAGTTAAATGAATGGAGTCAGAATTATATATTGTAGTTTTGGTCAACAGATTGTTCTGTAGGTACTGAGATAGTTTTTCACCATTAATCGAATGGGCCTCTCCTCATCGATATCAATGGGAATGTTGGTGCTTTGGATCCAAGTGTTTGTGCACAGATGACGGAATCGAACATAAGAATTTCTGTTGGCAGGCGAGAAGATGAATATTTAGGGGATAAATCAAGATGTCCTTCTACACACAGAATGCACCAAGAAAAATAGAGACAGAAAGTAAAGCATATAATTAAATACCTTGGCACAAATGAATCAGTCTTCTGCAGTGTGGTGGGGTCCAGCTCAAACAGAGAGGCAATGTCATTCCCATGAGGCACTGCTACGAGCTTGTATTTTATCCTTTCTCCAAGGCTTCTCTTGATACGGCTACTGTCCACCTATGGACAAAGTACGAGTGACACATATTTGTGCTGAACTCCTGATTAAAGTTTTATCAGTGTTACCAAGCCATATACCAACCTCTATATCATTGATGTTTTCTTTGTAGCCTGGGTTCTCCTGCAACACAAATAAATCAAAAACATAAATCATTTTAATGTTTTTAAGCCATATATAAGATTTCTATAAACATGAAGGGTTTTACCTCAGCGGCAAGATAATTTCCTGTGGCCAAGTGTTTGAATCGGTAGAGGCTGTTCCAGTGTCCTGCTCCTCCACGACATGGATCATGGTGAACAACCTACAACAAACAAGCAAACAACCATCAACAGGAAAGCACCTTCATAATAAAAAAAAGAAAAAAATATCTTTTTAAAAATAATGAATCCTTAATTTTATACAAAAGATTGAGACAACAGACTTGTAACATATTGCAACGTAATACATAACACGTAGCAAAGACTACACTTAACACATAAAGTGTATGAAAATAATAAATCGTTATTATATTAACCCATTCTGGACAAATGTGGGCAAAATAGTTTTGATTTATTTTTAAAAATACTTCCCTTGATCTGAGCGCTACAAGACTTGGCTACTTTTCCTAAGTTTGCCTCCTTAATACACACAATTTTTTTGACTCAATACAACAATGTAAAGTGGGTGAAAAAAAAACCTCCTTAATCTTGTATTTGGGTCAAAAATGGGCACCCATAGAAATGAATGGAAAAATCTGTAATTTAGAGCATTCTAAAATAAGCCAAAATAAGACACCAGGTGACAGTAAAGTCACTTCATCTTTAGGATTTAGCTCTAACAACTTATTGGAATGATATTTTAATGTAGTTATAAACTACATAGTAATTAATTTACATAGAAATAATTTACATAGAAAATGGTACTTTTTGAAGTAAATAAATTCAAAAATACCCACAAAATAAAAATAATAAACACACCAAAAATGGATAGACAAAACTTTATCGAAGACAGTGATATAACATTTATAATAAATAAAAATTAGGATCACACCTGAGTCCTTTGTGCCCACAATTGTCCACAATTACAGGATTAAGGGCTATAAAGTGAATATGGTTTGAGGGTTAACTTGAATCTATTTTTAATGCATAACTAAATATAACATGAATACATTTGTATGTATATGTATATGTATTGGCTCTTTTGAGTATCCACCCCTACACACTTCCAAATCGAAATCCTACCAATAAATGCAGAAAGTCTACTAAATTAATGAATGAGGTTACTCTTACCTCCACCTCCCATAATGCATTGGAGCTGGTGGCTGAAGTAGCAGACTGACGCAGAGTTGTGCGCAGGAACACATGGAGTTTTGCCTTGTACTCATCACAGGTCAGAAACTTCTCCTGTTCTGCATGGAAGAGTCTCACCACATCTCCCTATGCATGAATAGAACAGTCATCCGTGACTTTTATTATGAAATGTCAACATAACTGGCTTGGCTTTGGATAAATAGCATAAAACTTGATAAAGATATGGCAACGATGTATGCAAAAGTTGAAGGTCCCACATCTGTGAACATGCTATAGCATTTATTTTAAAAGCAGCAAAATAACAGCATGGGTTTGTTAGTATTATCTACAGCACACGTTTGTACTGTATGTGTCCGTTGCACTTACTCCCTTAAGGACTTCATCTTTGTGGTCACTGAACATCATAAACAGATTGATCTTCCAGCTGGTGTTGCTGTTCACCGAGTTGATCTGTAGATGGCAGTCATACATTATAAAAAGACACAGCACACAGCACTCATTTCAGCTTATCAAATAACATCTTTATCTTTACAGAGCCATTACTAATCTCAGACAACATATACATGTTGGAGATGGCATGTCTCAAGTTAAACCATAAGTAAATGTTTCTAATAATCATCTGGACTGCTTACAATCACCCACAATCCCTCTACTTCACACTCATGTTGACAAAGAAAAGCAAACTGATCACGTTTTCTTGAACATGCCCACCTCTTTGCATCCTGGGTGATCAGGAAGCTCATAACTACTGGCATGGAGAGGCTGTCCAGCGTTTACAGGATTCATGATCACCTTATCTCCAACTACCACCTGAAATGGAGTACAAACAATGCAGTGAGGAGCCTAATATGACTGTCATGAACACAGATATCTGAAAAGCTAATATGTACATCTCTATCAGTTTACACGAAGGAGAAGCAATCTACAAACATTTAAACACGGATTAGCCAGTAAACCTGAAAGAGGATCATTTGCATGCATTTACCTAACTTTGTGAGTTTGTATGTGGGCTATGTGCATGGAGTATGTGTGTCAATATTTGTATAGACTATGATATGTAATTGGGTGTGGAGGTAAATGCCTTTAAAGAACATAGGTGTTTGGGTATATATAAAGGTGAATCTTATAAAAGCTTGTCATTGTTATATTGCACCCAAAAAAAATAATATATATATATATATATATATATATATATATATTGCATAAAGAAAGGGGAGCTTGTTTGAATAGATCATTGAGATTTTCTTGCAATGAATCTGTGATATTTTCATGACAATTGGGTACATATTCCCTTCACATTCGGATTAAAGGCTAGTGTGTTCGTGACTCTCCTGTTCAAACTCGTTCATCAAAATGAACAAATCTTTTCACAAGTCAATTTGTTCATTTCGTTTGTTGAATGAGCCAAATGACACGAAAAAAGATTTGTTCATTTTGATAAACGAGTTCAAACCAGGAGAGTCAAGAATGCGCATCACAGAACAGAGCAAGGCGACCATTTGAGCTTATAAAACTTAAACTTTGTTTTTTTTGTTGTTGTTTTTTAAATGAGCAATCGTTTCGCTTGATAAGACCCTTATTCATCATTTGGAATCGTTTAAAGCCCTTTGAACAGTTTGCACTGAAACTGTCTTTTGGACCTTGAACCGTTTGGTACCAGTAAAGTGCATTATATGGAGAAAAATCATGGAATGTTTTCATCAAAAACCTTAATTTCTTTTCGTCTGTAGGAAGAAAGACATGGATATTTTGGATGAAATGGGGGTGAGTAAATTATCAGGAAAAGTTTTTTTTTACAAGTGAACTACTCCTTTAATGATGGAAGGTAAAATCTTGGATTGGTCCAACCAGGCCAATATATAGGCGTTAAACCACCAACACTACCAGTATATTGGCCAGTGTTTCAGTTACATTGTCCAACCACTGTAAATGCTTAATTTAAATAAATTATATATTTTAATAGTGGTATATAATTGTATGTGTATCATTTTTTGCATAACAGTCAAGACAGCGGTGGTGGGTAGGGCTTAAAAGTAATGGAAATAATGTCATAATGCAAAAATATGAATGGATCTTAAACTTTTTGCAAATGTCCTGGTTTTTTAATGAGATTTTGGGGTAAAATATGACCCAGACATGTTCCTGACAAGATTCACCAGTATAGGTTGTTAATATTGTGTGACTGTTGAGTAGATTGTATATGTGTGTGTTAATTACATTGTCTCCATTAGCTCGGAGTTTCCAGAAAGGCTGAATAAAAAGCCAGGAGCCCTCATTCCCAGTCCCATCAAGAGTGACGCGCATGGCGTTCTTCTCCAGCAACGCTGGGAGGACGCTTATTCACTGTCAAATACTTGTTACTCTTCATGTGTAGGAGCTGAAAACACAGACATTTATTACAATAAACATTTCTATTCTGTATACTCTTTTAATTAAATACAAAATGAACAGTTCAGGATTTCGAGAGCCACACAAGATGTCACTAATTCAATACATTACTTGGAAAAAAATTTATTATAATTAATAAACTGAATAATGAACAGAACATTTGTATCTTAAATCATATTGTTGCCAACATTTTATAAACGCATGTCACTCAAGACCATTGTGCCAACAACAAGCCTATTGTAGCTATAAGTATATTTATACCGGTAAGAAAGTTTATTAATAAGAAAGTATTTCCTTTTTGTTAAAAATGGATCTTTGCAAATATTTTTAAAAGGGTACGCCAAGGCTGCAGAATGGTACCACCTCTTCTGCTACTGTGGGCCTGTTGGATGGCAGTAAATAAAAAGCTAATCACTTTAAAGTACTCAACAATTTCTGATGACTACAAAGGTATTTCATTCTTAAAAGAGTAATTCACCACTGGCAAAATGAGCTTTGAATAAAACTTGGCTGCCTATGTGGTAAAAAGCAGAAAAATAAATAAATTTGTGCTACCAATATATAAAACCAAGAATGTTTATGTTTTTATATGTTTAATGCTTATGTTTTTTTCTTTTGCCAAATAAGTAGTAAAATGGGTAGTAAAACTTCAGACACCCATAATACACTGGCTATGTTGCCATTCAAGGTCATTCCCAGTCAGCTACGGATACTCTTGACCAGCGTGAAATACCGCCTTGTTGCTTAAAAGTAGGAAATCCTTCTTAGCAAACTTTTAATCGAAAAAAGTGGACAATGTATAGTTCCCAGGTGCAAGAATTCAAATGTTCAAATGTTTGGCGGGATTGCAGTTATAGCCAGCAAAAAAAAATTACGGCAAATTTATGCAGACAAGAGTGTTGGCTGGATTTCTGAGCAGAAAATGTAAGCCACAGGAATCACAGGGCATGGGAAGCTCTTTTTTATTTTAGGATACCCTATAGTATCAGGAAAAGGGCCTGTTTCCTATAGTGTGGCATAACTGTAGGCACATTATCTGTAACTGACGTCACTAACAAAGAGGAAACACATTTCTTTTTGCCTTTTCTGACTCAGATAAAGATGTGCGGGTATATTTGAGACTCCATTAACAAACTCGCCATGTTAGTTCTACTTTTGCCTTTAAAAGTCAACATAGAATCGAAACTGACCTTTAATACACATACTGTGCAAAATTCATTGATGCATGTTATTCCGAAAAAAACACATTTTTTATCAAAACGACTTTCCTTTTCGGCTGACGTTACCAATCCAGTTCCTCTTGTATACATACAGGACTAGAAAAATACACTGACCCATTCTTATCAGGACCACCACTTTCAAGATCCAGTCAATTCTCAAAACATACATTTAAATCCAGCTGTACTTGTTATTTCAACTGTAAAATGCATCATATCACAAAAGCATGTGGACTTGAACCTTTGGGGGGTTTCGAGTTACAAAGTTGCATAACTCTTTTTAGAGTCCATAGTTGGTGGTGCGCCTTGAATCTTGAATGAAATGCATGATTACTTTGGGTAACTAGGATAACTTCTAATCTTTTGTTTCTAGAAACAAGGTTTATGGCACATAATTGCACAATTCTGACATTCTACTCCTCTATAAAAGGGCTTAAATGCTTTTAAGCTTAGGTATGACAATCTGGACCAGACTGCTGTTTGAGAGCTTAATTCCTGGTTTTGAAAGTTTTACCATAATAATTAAACGAGGTAATGATGTCCTGAAGAAATGTATCCATGTATGGAGAAAACATACTTTCACACTTTTAAAAAAACACACTGACTGATAATTAAAGGTGGAATACCTAAGATTTTTGCATTAAAATATCCCAAAATCACAAGGCCAGTGTTATATATTTAGAGATGATAGCTTACAATATTCCAAATGTTTCAAACAATGTTTAAATCGCAAGAAATTTTAGATTTTAACCAAGGAAACGGGGCGTGTGAGCAAGGGTGAGTTGGGAGTCGCCAGTCAATCGCGTCATATCCGCGTTACCTCGGTTTTTCGCTCGTACTGACGTGTAGCCCTTGACAAATGCGGAAGTTGTAGTTGTGCGTTAGCGTCTATCAAGCAACAAACTTCAGCTTGTTTCGCGCATTTGTTATGGAATGGTGCACAATTATTCTTTTCAATTGTTCTCGGAATGTGAACTGTTGGCTGTAAAGGGGGTCGCACACCGGACGAGAAGAGCCCCACGTCTAGGACAAAGTCCAGTATCGCACACCGGACACGCACTTTCTCATCAGTATATGGCCAGCAATATTGTTATGTTTAATGACATGAAAGGAAGATAATGTCTGTCCTATGTTATGAATGTACTGTACAATTAAATACAATCGTTGCTGAGTCTGCAGTCTGAAAACTTTACCTCAGAACATCTGTTAACTGAATGAATTGAGAATATCACCTGAAAAATCTAATAACATCAGTAATTGTCATTCAAGCAGCTGATTTCTGTAAATGAATGCAAAACTAAATGCATATTGCCTCATAGGGCGAAGTCAGGATCCATTAGCAACGATTTGACTTCAAACCCTCTCCACCATAGCTTCGTCCAGTGACTCGTACAGTAACATGTGATAACTAATTTACTTTTAAACCTGACTTTTCTTGCGGCTATTTAAGTTTAATGAAACTTTACCTCATCCATGACAACTAATTTTCAATTCCTGTCTGACTAATTTATCCACGGTGGAGTTGAAAACAACAGTTCCCATCATTCCGCGTTCCTCCACGTCGTCATCAAGCAAAGCCGTTGTTGTTGTTTTGAATGTAGCGCCCTCTAGCGGCATGCAATCATAGGTATTGCAGCTTTAACAGGTACAATCTTTACCAAATGTGAGTTCCTACCTGAATGACGCTGCCGTATTCTACCACGTCCCCGTGAACCTTCTTGTTCTCAGCCTCATTCTGTTTTTGTTCCAAATTAGCTGCATGCTATGGTACAAGCAAAACCAATAAAAAATTAATAACAAGAAAATGCAAAAAGTCAAAATATGTAATGCGTCCAAGGCAGTAAAACCTACTAAATACATGAGAGTCTTTGCTTACAGCTGTAATTAAAAACCAAAGGCGGTTTTGCTCCATGATCTACATACATTAGAGTTGTTTGTCACTTACTTGCAATTTCTGAAGAAGCACCATATCTCCAATCTTATCTTTCTCATGCTTTGCCTGTTTAGCCTTCCAGAACTGTTTCTGGGCAGAATATTGGTTCATTGGATAAACCTTAAAGAGGCAATCTAGATTAAAAAAAGAACAATTAAATAACATTCGTATCAGCAAATTAATTTCTTGTGTGGCTGTTTTGGGAGAATGGGATTCAATCTGCAAAAACACTTTGTAGAAACTGTTCTTGTGGGAATAATTTGGGAAAAGTAACAAGAGGATTATGGAAATTTCACTTTCACAGGAAACAGAGAAAAAATTATTTTGTATTTATTCATTTTTTATCTCAACTAAACTTCTGAATCACCTGCAGATCAGATCAACAATGGTTAGAGGTTATGGTTAGAGATTATCTCTCTGCCTCACTGACCCAGATAGTACAACATACAGTATAAATAGCAGCTTGCTAAACAACTTGTATCACAACAAAGAGGTTCACAAAATGACTGACTGCAATGTTCATAAACTACAATGACTAAAATGTTTCTTTGTCAGCTAATTGAAATTAATACATATAAATTGAAGTACAAAGAAGTATTCAACCTAAAATACAAATAAATTACAGTGAGATAGAACATACAATTAAAAAAAATTGAACTAAACTTAAAATATAAAAATAAAAAGCTAATTCAAATTGTAATAAACTATATAATAATATAAGTACATTATAAATTGTATCAAACACAAATGGCCTACCAACAAGATAAACACTGCAATAATATTACAATATTCCTTTATATATCATTATTAATCTGCAATCTAAGTTTTTATAGATACAAGTCAGCTAGCATATTTAGCTAAAATGTACCATGTCATACTCTTTTTTTCCCCCTCAAACTTCTAGCTATGAATAAATGGTTGTACATGCAACTGACCAATCAGAATCAAGACCTCCAAAGAGGTATGTAATCATTATTCTAAAGGTACATTAAGCTGTCAGAGTGATGCCAAAATGAATGTGAGTCAATGGAAATGCTAGTGAAGTTCTGCTACTGTTGAAAGATTCTTTTTTATTATTATAAAATACCTCTGAATTTTTTGGGAGGGTTGTCTAGATCTCCAGTAGCTGGCTCCACAATGCAACGGTCATCCACCAGTCTGGGAAGGTAAACACAGAGAGTCATCTCAATAAAAAAATTCTTCAAAAGCCTTTATGAGGCAAGTCAATGTGAGTCACCATAAATAATTGTGGGTAACAAATTCTAAAAGAGCTTTATTCCTGGCCTGGAGTGTGAATTCCCTTGTTTCTAGACACTTCTAGACACAAATATTTTACATTATAAAGTCCAAACACTCTGCCAAGTTGCTTTAAAGGTCTAATTATATTATTTCCATTATATTTGGCAATATCCCAAGGGTAACCTGCATCTAATTATTGCAGCCTTTGAGTGTTTCTAAGAAACAGGCTAAAACATGTTTAGGCTGCCAGGCCAGTTCAATAAGACACTCAGTGAGCCTATCAAACAGAATGGTTGAAATAGCCCAAGGAAAAACCCTGGACGCCTCTGAATGCGGTTTCAGAGAGCCATTCCTGCGTGCTCCATCTATTTTATCTGCTCCATTCTATCTCCATCAAATTTGTTCTTGCATCTGGCTTGTATCCAAAACAGGGGTGGTATTTCCTCATGACATTAAAACAACAGTAATGGTTTGGGCTGAAAAGTTCATACAATGACAATAACATTAAACAAGGTTTTTTCCTCTCCATGACTAACAGGCTTCATTGTATAAATTCTAAATTTGTATTATGTTATATTATATTATGATTCAAAATCTAGGAATCATACTCCTTACTCTGTAACTTAACTGCACACCTGTGTGCTCTTTCTCTTTGCAAACCATAAACTTGGAACACATCAAAGTGAAGTGTAAAAGTAAGCCGCAGTAAGTTACATTCAGAGAAAAAGAACAAAGCTTGCAATCTCAAGACTAGAAATACATTTTTATTTAACAACCGTATAGATTGATTGATTCAAATTGGAGGCTATGGTTTACTGCATGTCATCTGAACATAAAAACTGTTTGGTGCAGGGTTTTGGGCTGAGATGAAAGCAGGCAGGAAGACAGAGAAGTCAATAAAAGACACTTACCCCAGTGTGCTTATAAAACCATTGACAGTTCCTTCTGCATACAGCGAGACAATGTCCCCTATATGCAGAAAACTGGACGCTGAATCAGACATCTTTGCTAATAAAGCACGCTGCAGTGTGGATGCTTCAGTTTGGTCTTAAGAAGCCGGACCCTTTTCTTACAGACTCTTCCTGATACAGCGGGTGTAGGCACGAGCTTCACCCACAGTTGAAGTATAAATGCATCTCGGTAGAGTTGAAAAACACGCAAAGGAGAAAAAAACTGCAAAAGTTTAATCCCTGGTTGAATGTGCCACTGGGAATGTAGAGCACAGAGGTCCGACAAGTAGAAATGTGTTGTTGTTGGAACTTTGCGGCGTACCTGAGGACGAGGTCATAGTGAATCAAACCAGGAAGCACGCGCAACTTTGTCAAGTCAAAACACGCCTGTAGGGGAGGGCACCGCGTGGAAGAATACAGAACTCTAGACTAGAGCGATACTCGCTAACACCTCTCGACACTGCAAGCGAGGGACTTGACAGAAAGAGAAAAGTGTAAAACAATGAATGGGACGGCTGTACATGTGTTATAGTATCGTTTGTGTAACCCTCTAGTGCTGCTCGCGTGGCTGTCAAAAAAATAACCGATTTTTTCAAATTAGTGTTTTTTTCTATGGACTAAATTATATTTATCGGAATAGTATGATCCATTTATACCTAACCACTTTTTGATATAGACCTGAAAATGAAATTTCATAGTGTAAAATGTGTAAACCTTGAATGCTTTGAAGCACATGCTACTTAAAAGGTAGCCTAACGTTAGGGTTGGTAATTTCATGATAGCAATCAATAATAGTAGTGGTCTAAATTTTAAAACATTTAGCCTACATAATATTGTATCTTTTGTATGTCTCAGGACCAAAAAAATTTCGTCCAATCATTGCATTCGGACCGAATGCAATGATAGGATGTCTTACCTGTCTGTAAACATGTGTTTTATGGTTTTGACAGCCACTGAGCGCCAAAATTAAACAGCAGCTGCCTTTTAAAGTTCCAACTGAACCAAAACAATGAGCTTATGCTGCGTTCATGCCATGTCATCATAACCAAGCGGCAACATTTTAATCTGAAAAATTAAGCCTGCTCGGATGTGCGAAAAACTGCAATACATCGGAAAATCCGCTAGAGGACGGTCCCATGTTAAAATGTCTATTTTCACAGCATAAATTCATGTTTTTACAGTTTGGTGCCATGGACTTTTATTGTAATCTTCAATATGTTCCGTTCAATATATACGTTCTACCTGGGGATGTTCATGTCCTCAGACTCAGATTTGCTTTTCTATGTCAACACTATCAATGGTAAAATTAATCTGCATCAGTCAAGTGGTACAAGTAATAGCTCTGTAAGTTGTTTACATTCATTATTATTGCACTGTAAAAAAATATTGTTGGTTTAACTTAAAAAAAATGAAGTAACCTGGCTGCCTTAAAATTTTAAGTTCATTGAAATGAAAAAATTGAGTTAATACAATGAAGGAGATTGATTTAATCATCAGAAACTCAAAATATTATGTTATCTGAACCACATCAATAATTTAAGTTGATTTGACAAAAGAAAAAATGTTGTGATTACAAATCATGAACATAAACATTCTTCTTACAGTGTGTGATGTTATGTGGTTTAAGATATGACGTAATTTAACACTGCCACTGTCGTGACACTTTGCAGAATCTGCTCTGTGCGTTCATGTGTTTTGAAGGAGGTGTAGAAACTGCTCTGAAGGGAGGGATGCTTTCAAAGCTACTATTGCTAGCCTCTCACAATTGTCTACCCCTACAAGTGTGACTATTTTTTTCAGGATCATTTAAACTTTTTGATTCATTTCTATTTTTTTTTTACTGTTTTTGCATTCACATTGAAAGATCCAAAACCTTTCAATTTAAAATAGTAAATATGCATAAATAATTTTGTACATTTTTTATTTTATTTCTCAGCACAATACAACAATAAATAGAAAAAAAGTAGTTGTATTAGATTTTCATGTGATAACATTAACTAGTTCTGCCGATAGATCTCTAGATCTCTTTAACAGATATCATGTGTATTGACATTAAATGCGAAGTTATATTTATGTTTTAGCATCTATAGATAGATGTTAGTGTTATGCTAGTGCTCTGCTAGTGTTACAGCATGTTATGACAAAGATAACAAATGAGAACTCTATATGGAGGCACAGGCCTCCATAAAAACAGACCCACCCAACCTCTCATTTTGAAAACTAAAACTAAATTTCCTGTTTCAGTTCATAAGACAAAACATGGTATTTAGCAACACAATACAAGGGGCACCTGGTTTATACATGGATGCACAACCTAAATTTGTTATCAGTTTGATTGGTCAGTTCAGCTTCTGCTGTAATTGTTTAGTCATATCAGTTTGATTTCTTTATCCATAACAACAATAAAAGCTTCATTAATATAATAGTATCAATATTTAATGCTTTAGCTGTATTTTCTTGGACTTAGTACTGACAGTTACTCTATAAACAGGCATCAAGCGAGGTTTTAGAAAGGTGCAATCAATCTTTCCATTCAATTATGCTTGAAAACAAGGTCACAGTATGTTGGATTTAAAATCATTATTCACAAAATGGAGCAATGGAAACGTCAGCATCAGTAAGAAAAGGTACACACAAATCTGTGACATGCAAAATCACATCTGGGCAGTGCATGTTGCTCTAAATGTTGAGCTTAGTGTCTACGTATTCAAAATGGATGTCCAGGCAAATTTGCATTCAAATCAAGCTTCAGGAAAGATGGGGTGCAATTGTGGCTGGATTTGCATTGCGGTGGCTGGCACTGAAAGTCAATTAGAAGTTTATAATGACTTCCCCACTCTCTCTCTCCTCATGCAACCCATATTTTGATTAAAATGTGAAAACTACTCGAGTAACTACTGGTATATTTTGGGAATGTAGGCACACAACACAAATGAAAAATGTTTCTGGAGCCAAAGAATCCGAGCAGCACCATCAACTCATAGGATTCATAGGCTATTTAAACTGTACAGTTATTTACTGTAGAATGCAATAAGAGTAAACAAACATGAGACTGACTCTTTTCTAATTAGCACTTCAGTTAGTGAATACATCATGTGCAACCGCAACAAAGTCTCTTACACCAAAGAAGATTTCATTTTCCTTAGTTATGGCCTAATTTGGAAATATTACATTCACCGTTATCTTCAAGGCCAGTATTTTACAGGCTCCACTGGCTTGTTAAATCTTGCTTTTAGGTCAAATTTTCCTATATGAGAAAGGTCATAGACAGATTTTGGTTGACAGCATATTAATGACTATGACTATCAACAGACAGTCAGGTGAGTCTGAGGAAACTTGCACAAGCTGAATTTCATAATTCAAATAATAACCAATTAAAGAAAATAACAACTGAGAGTAGCAAAAAGGCAGTAGACAAAGAGTAGACAAAAAGAGTCTACTTACTGAGAGTAGACAAAAAGGTGTGATCACTTGATCATTATATGCTCACTTTAGACACATGATCTAAGGATCCTCAAGCTCTAGTTTGTTCCTCATATCCTTATTGACACAGGGAGATGTCTAGGACAACGCCTCAGCCCACTTATCAAACAAGAGGAAAGATTCGTTACCGCAAAAAAAAGCCCTCTGTCAATTTTTCAACATCAATTTGTTGTTAAGTTCTAAAATGTTGTCATGTTGTTCATTTCTTATTGGATCAGCATTTTCCCCCCAGATATCAATCACTACACATTTCCTGTAAATGGAGTAGAGTAAAAGCCCAGAGAAAATGTCTAAACTCTCTCTTCACAGTAACCACTAATGACTCTGACCTCATTATATGACATTTCCTGTTGGTTTCATGGCACTTAGATTTTATGTTTATGGTTTTGCAGTTCCTATAAAACCCTATAATGTTTTGTGATGTAACTGCATGTCATTATGCTAATATTATTGTCCAAATAAATAATTATTTTGACATTGTTAATATCCTAAAGCTTCTCTGTAAAGCTCATTTTTACAATACATAAAGATGTTTGCTGTGCATGACTAGCTCTTTTTGACATATGTGCAAGCTTGCTAACATTTTGGAAATGTTTTATTAAAGGTTTTAGATGCTCTTTGCTTTTTTTATATGCACGTGTGTGAGTGTTAAGCTGAGAGATAATATCATCCATTTAGTTAATCTATTCTCTACCCATACCCACAAAATGCATAAATGTGCCACTCCTTCCTGTTTCAGTAGCCTAATAACGCTGCCTATGAAGCAAGTTTAGCAGTCATGTATGCTGTGACTCCAATGTGCAAAGAACTGCGTGTTGACACTTATACATATTTAATTTACAATTATTAACAGTCACAGTTTCATTAGCAGTAGCCTATATGAACTATTGGCTGATCAGCCATAGAGAACAAATACCACAGAGAATAATATTAGTAAAATCAGCTATGTAACTGTATATCTAAAGCTCAAATGAGCAAATAATCTTGAGCTGACCAACTGTTTTTTTACATCTGAATCTTATTGGTAACATGGATTTCGGTATTTCATTGCTGGTGGTTGAGGATTCCTAGGATTCCCAGAAAAGCACTATATGTAACAAATTATAATAATTATTATTAGGCCTATTTAAAAATAATAAATGAGCGTCAGAATCACTAGCAACATCACTCAAGTTTTAGCATTAGCTACATGTGCAAACAGAAGGAATTTGAAAATATATATCTGAAATGTATATGAAACATTTGGCACACAGTGCATTTGACTGTGTTCATTTAACATGAACACATTTTAATGCTTGTGGCCTCACTGGCCTGAGAAGCGTTAGTGCATAAGCAATGGTCATTGCAGTCTGCATTATTTTGCAAACTGCGCCCTCCCTAGAACAAAACAGGAACTGCGTCACAAAATGCATTTTCCCCCATAGACCTTATTCAGAGCAGCGGCATGACAGGTATGAAAGTGAGGCTGTGATGGATAGACTTACCGTGTTTCCAATGACATCCGCTGTAAAAAGCTGAATAAAGCTCCAGATTACTTACAATTATCCACAGCTTATATTGTCCGGAGTTTTTGTCAACTAAAATTTCTTGGAAAGATGTTTTTCCAGTGTTTCATGAGCAGAACAAAACGAAAACACATTAAATAACAGTACAGCCCATTGAAGAGATGGATGTCTATCCCTCACAGCCTCGCTTTCATTCTCATTAAAAATCAAAGATGGCGCTGCCGTGAATAAGGCGTATACAGGCGTATAGGGGAAATGAATCCATACAATACCTTACAGTCTATGTAGGCTACGATACAGAGTTTTATATCGCAAAGGGATAGTTCACCAAAAAAAAGAAAATTCTGTCATTAATTACTAACCCTTATGTCGCCACAAACCCGTAAGATTTTCGTTAAACTTCAGAACTCAAATGAAAATCTTTGTGCTTTCTGTTGTTCCATTGCTATACAACTGACACCTTGACGCATCAAAAAGTTAATCAAATTAAATCTATTCATAAAAATTCTGTTCAGAAAATACAGACTAAACCGCTCAATTCATTTGGATTAGTTTTACAATCTCTTTATGAACTTTTTTGAGCTTCAAAGTGGTAGTTGTGTAGCTGTCTATAATGGAGGGACCAAAAGATTTGATCAAAAAGGTGAATGAACTAGTCTTACGGGTTTGGAACGACATGAGGGGGAGTAATTCATGACAGAAATTTCATTTATGTCTGAACAATCTCTAACAGATAACATGTTGTTTGAGATTAAACACAAAGTTAGGCTATAGTTATGTTTTATGCAGATAGACAGATAGGCATATACTGTAAATATGTAGTCTCTTAAATTTACCACAGCTTGACCATTGTGCAGTAAATAATCATTATAGGGAAATTATAGTGCTTTAAAATCTCATTTTGATGCCAGCAGAGGGCAATCACACCCGTCAGTGAGGGACAACAGCAAAAGGGGGTGTGACTCCATAGACCCCTATTGAGAGGGAGCAGCCATCCATAGCTTTGCTAAGAGAGCTGCTCTGTGGCCAACAGGATTGCAGAAAACAGAGCCTTTTGGCACAAGGGATCCCAAACTGCAGCAGTGCCTTCACCAGGGTCTACACTTCAGCCTCCGCAGACCTCACCTCAGTTTTAGGTACTGGTTTTAAAGTAGTTTCCTCTGATTTGAATATTACTGGACTTTGAATTGAAGATGGGGATGAGAGATTATAAACTGATTTATTGTATGACTCTGGCTTTGCTTCTGAGTGCTTGGGCTTCAGAAGAAAAACAAGGAAGGCCAGGGCAAAATGAGGAAGATAAGACATCCCTAGAAGAGGATAGTTTTGATCAAGATGATTCACAAGAAAGCACACAGCAAGAAGAACTCCTCACTGTGGAAGATGAAGATAAAGGATCCATGGACACACAAACCACAAGTCACTTGCCCTTCACCGATGTGCCCAATTCTTCACTGGCTGAAATTGGAAACAGCACTGACATGACTGCTGAACATGTCCCTAGTAGCAATCCAACAAAAAGGAGCATCACAAAAATCCACAATCCTTTGTTTCCCGTCACTGACAGCTCTTACAGCGCTTATGGGATTCTCTTTCTGGCTTTTGTGGTGTTTGCCTTCGGCATCGTGGGTAATCTGGCGGTAATGTGCATTGTTTGGCAAAATTACTTCATGAGGAGCGCGTGGAACTACTTTCTTGCGAGTCTGGCTTTTTGGGATTTTCTGGTGTTGTGCTTCTGTTTGCCTGTGGTGGTCTTTAACGAACTCACCAATAAGAGACTGCTGGGGGATTTCTCTTGCAGAGTTGTGCCTTACATAGAGGTGAGGCCCAAGTCTTAAGTTTACTTATAATTGTGATCTTTTTCACATGGTTTAATTTACCTAAAGAATTAAAAAGTTTAGCCAGTGCTAGAAACAATTAGTTCTGGATTACTAACACTGCAAACCCAGTAACCTACCCAGCAAACAAATTTAGGTTCTGGGAACGTTAGTTTTTGGTTCCCAAAACCGTTCCTAGAACTTTCCCTCAAGGTTAGGGGAACGTTCTCCTTACGTTATAAAAATGGAACCTAAATATAACCTACATGGAATGTTCCTATAGCGTTCTTGTTTGCTGAAGTAGACTTTACAGAGTGCTTGACTCTTGCATTGTCAATACAAGGTCATGACCAAAAATCCATGCACCTCTGGATGGAAATACCATCACAACATTTATTTGCAACATTAAGTGCTTTGGTCAAGATCCAAAATAATTATCACCTTATTGGTATTAAAGATTTTTTTTTATCTGGGTGCATCTCGACTAATTCATTTTGAATGAATCTCATGAATAAAATAATGGAAAACACAAACATCTCTTATAACAATAATGTTTTTTTTGCACACTCTCCAGGTAACATCTCTTGGCGTGACAACCTTCAGTCTGTGTGCTTTGGGCATTGACCGTTTTCACGCTGCCACAAGCTCCCTGCCAAAGGCCCGGCGAGTCGAGCGCTGTCAGAAGGTCCTGGCCAAGCTGGCCGTGGTGTGGATTGGCTCCATGGTGCTTGCAGCTCCTGAGCTGCTCCTGTGGCAGCTGCATCAGGTGACCTCACCTACTCTAGGTGACCAAGTGGACACCTGCATCATGAGTCCATATCCAGATCTCCCAGAATCCATCTATTCTCTCATTATCAACTACCACGACGCACGCATGTGGTGGTACTTTGGCTGTTACTTCTGTCTACCCGTTGTCTTCACCCTGCTCTGTCAACTGGCCACCTGTCACGTGTCCGGTGGGAGCGGAAGTTCTCCCAAGCGGCCAGAGGAGCGATCCCTATCCAAAAAACAAAAGCTCCATCACGCTCATCAGGTCGAGCGGCAGCTCAACTGCACAGTCATGGCTCTAGCAGTGGTCTATGGTGTCTGCACGCTGCCGGAGAACGTTTGCAATCTGACCCTGGCGCGACGCTCCCATCCAGGTGTCTGAGGAGGTGTCTTCTCTTCTGGCCCTCATAAACCAGTTTTTCCTGTTCTTTAAATCGTCCGTGACGCCAGTGCTGCTGCTTTGCCTGTGTAAATCTCTGGGACAGGCCTTCATGGACTGTTGCTGCTGCTGCTGTGAAGAATGCCAACCAAGCAACTCTTCATCCACCCAAAATGTCGCTGAAGGCAAGCTCAAGTCCACAAATGACGTCTCCTCCATTTTTTTCGACAAAGCCAAGGACAGTTCAACCATTTTGTCTATTGGAAGTTGAGTAGGGGGATCCTGTTCCTAAGTGATGACATCATAGAACCATACTTCGTCCCATCGTCCACAAGTGGCCATCTTTACATTTGGAGTTCTTACTGTTCTGTTGGAGCAAGTTAGCATTGTTCTGATCTGAGGCCAGTTTGAAATTCTACATGGTTTAATTATCTTCTAAGCTTGGCATCTAAAGACTAATTCATTCTTAGTTTTGAAAAATCAATTTTCCCCCATAATATCTCAGGATGGCTTACTGTACCTATAAAGCCTGAAATGGATAATTCACCCAATCATTTTCTCACCATCCAAACCTCTGTGAATTTTCCGTCTTCTAGAACAAAAAAGAAGATCTTTTGTAAATGTTTTTTTTTTGGTCCATACAAAATCCACTGTAAAAAATATTGTTGGCTAAACTTAAAAAATAAGTAACCTGGTTGCCTTAAAATGTTAAGTTCATTGAAATGGAAAAATTGAGTTTATACAATGAAGGAGATTGATTTAATCATCAAAAACTCAAAATATTATGTTATCTGAACTACATAAATTATCTAAGTTGATTTGACAAAAGTAAAAAAATGTTGTGATTACAAATAATGAAAATATTTTTAGTCAGTGTAGTCAGTGGGGTTCAGTGTTGTTTTGGATGCCACTGACTTTCATTGTATTTGACAAAAACAGTAAAAAAAATACTGTACAGGTTTGGAAAAACAAAATGATGCCAGAATGAACTATCCCTTTAAGTCGTTGTAATTTTGACTTCAAATGTCCCACAATCATGCTCCTACTTTTATGTACAGACACATATACATTTTACACATAGCTCCAAGTGTATAAATATTTAGCTAAACACTGTGAGATCAGAAATGCAGCGAATACTACCATATCACAAATAACACATAATCTTGTTCATATGATAAGGAGTTCTATGTAAGGAGTATTTGTCTGTTACTCAGGCAAATTTTATTTATCACTTATTTTAATTAATGCCACTTTTTCATAACCACTGAACCATTCTTACATTGTTGATTGTCAACTTCTGTACTGTATATAAGCACTCTGTATTAGAATGTAAATAGATAATTTTTGAAAGCAAAAACCCTGAGCAAACGCCGTTATATAGTATGGTTGTATGAAAAGACAGAAATTGAATGGCAAATCTTGACAAGGGATCATTGAAACTTTTGCACATAGTTGCTTTCATAAGCAAATTCTTTAAAAGTTCATAAGCAGTTTATCAAACTCTATTCAATAAATGCCTTTAAATAATTGATGTTGTCTCTGATATTCATTGATATTCATCTTTGAAATTGCAAGAAATAGTGTCAACAGTTCTCTCAAATGTCCATCAAGGCCTGAGGGAGAAGATTTGTCCTCGCAGACTTGGTTTGTTCATTCCCATAAGGTTCCTATTGTTCTGAAAAGGAGATGGAGGCTACTACTGTGAATATCAATGCCCAGACTACGGCTGAGTTGCCAAGATACCGTCGAAAAAAATTCACGTGTTTTTCCAGAATGGCCAAATGTGAACAAAAAACCCACTTGGATTTGTCACCTTTTCTTGTCAATGAAGGAATCAAAGAATTTGTCAATAGTACAACGTTTGTACGCTTGTCATGTTCGTCGGTGTGCTGACCAGTGCATGTGGAAGCGAGTAGACACTCAAAGGAGTCATTGGTCATATAAAAGAAGTGTTTTTGCAGACAGGATTTTAAAAAACTCATCTTCAAGCTGATCATCTAACATTGACGAACATGAAAGATCATAATCCGAATCAAAGATACAAATGTTTAGATGGACATGTGTGCTCCTGCTGGGGTTGTTAGGCGGGGGGGTTGTGGTTTTGGCTAACACTCAGAGCCTGTCAGAGATTCAGAAGACAAGTGAGAGAGGTAGAGAATGGCCTCATTAGAGAATTGAGCGGGGCTTTAAGAGAGGAGCTCCACTGGTCATAATGACTGAAGGAGAACAGACGAGGCTCTGTTCCCTGTAATGAAGTTTGTGCCACAAATCAACAACTCACCTCACGACACTCCATGCCAACGTGACAGGAAGCATTATACTACAGTAAATCATCGAAATGAAACAAAACACATCCATTAGGAGAGGTAGTTCTGACATTCGTTTTAGGATTTGGGAAGTAAAATTGCTATTTAGGCTACTTAATTGCATTCAAATGTACTTCGTTTCACTGTTCAATTAAGCATGACAGCTTTCACATTGATAAAAGCGGTCTGTCAAACAGTCAGCAGTATGTCATGAGTTATTGAGGGAACTTCCAGGACTGTCAGTTTGGGTTTATCATGTAGAGAATATAGAAATGACTTTTGATATCATTCTTTTTAATATATCCTTATATATAGTCCTTTTTTGTGGTTTTCTGACAATTACCAATGACAGACTAAGCAGAATCCCAGTAAAAGAGAAGGATCTAAAAGATTTAACTTAGGCATATCAATATACAGTATAATTGACCATAACTGAAGATATGTCATAATGGCAACATTGTGAATTCAAATGGTTTTATACTTAATTAGCCTACAGAATTGAATGAATAGTGAGAATGTCTGATATGCTTTTAAGAAAAGCATTGCCATTAATTCAATGTTTTGAGACGGGAATTTGTTATAATGGTCAAGAGAAAAATCAAGATGGAGGGACTGGGTCATACCCCTACTCATCTCTCAGATGACAAACATAATTTTGTTGTAATGCTCCAAAACTCTTTAGACTTATTGGCCAACACAAAAGGCAGAATATTTTCAAACATTAAGCTAAGTGCTACAGAAAACTGTTCTAATTCAAAAGATGCACTTCCAAATGCAGGTAGCGTACGTTCAGCAATTTAGCCTGGCTGCATACAAAATGCATCGTTTAAAATTATTTGTCACTTAAGTAAAAAAAAACACTTCACTTTTCAAAAAAAATTGCTGATAATTTACTCACCCATGTCATCCAAGATGCCCATCGTCTTTCTTTTTTAGTTGAAAAGAAATTAAGGTTTTTGATGAAAACATTCCAGGATTTTTCTCCATATAATGGACTTCAATGGGAACCAAACGGTTCAAGGTCCAAAAGACAGTTTCAGTGCAAACTGCAAACTGTTCAGAAGGGCTTTAAACGAATCCAGATGATTAATAAGGGTCTTATCAAGAAAACGATTCACTCATTAAAAAAAAAGTTTTATAAGCTCAAATGGTCGCCTTGCTCTGTTTCTATGATGTGCGTTCGTGACTCTCCTGTTCGAACTCGTTTATCAAAATGAACAAATCTTTTTTCGTGTCATTTGGTTCATTCGACAAACGAAATGAACGAATTGACTCGGGAAAAGATTTGTTCATTTTGATGAACGAGTTCGAAAAGGAGAGTCACACAGAACAGAGCAAGGCGACCATTTGAGCTTATAAAACTTAAACTTAGTTTTTTTTTGTTTTTTTTTGTTTTTAAATGAGCGATCATTTCGCTTGATAGGACCCTTATTCATCGTCTGGAATCGTTTAAAGCCCTTTGAACAGTTTGCAGTTTGCACTTACACTGTCTTTTGGACCTTGAACCGTTTGGTTACCAGTAAAGTGCATTATATGGAGAAAAATCCTGGAATGATTTCATCAAAAACCTTAATTTCTTTTCGACTGAAGAAAGAAAGACATGGACATCTTGGATGACATAGGGGTGAGTAAATTATCAGCAAAAGTTTTTTTATAGTGAACTACTCCTTTGACTTATATAAATTTAATTTACTAATATATTAACAAATTTTTATGTTTTGCACCAATATGGTTACTGATACTGACAACCATCAAACACTGTGGTGATAAGTCACATGATGAATTAAATCACTATGTCGAAATTATTTCATAAGGTGCACAGTGTGATTCACACAAACACTAATCGCCATCATGGTAACACACATGACATTAACAAATGTAATAAATTACAAATGAAAAATAACAAATGAAAAAGTAAATAAATGAAAAAAAAATCAATAAATCTCTATAATAAAAATCTAAATGTACATAACTGATTGGAAAAACCAGAAACAGTTATTTCATCAAATACACATCACATGAAGTGTCATGCATGGAATTCTGGGAATGTTGTTTTTCACTGTAAATTATACAATGATGTTCTTTTTTACTTTTGAAAAAATGTAAATGTACGCTTCAATCCATTACAGTTATTCACCGTATAGTCTGGAAACTTTGTTAAACAATTCACTGTTTATCACTGTAGCATTTTTACAGTCTTTTAGCATTACGATCAGTTGTTACAGTGAATAATATTAACACCACATGATCTTGCTTTGGTTCTGTACATAATTGAGCCTAGTAAGACATTACCCTTTTCCATATTTATGTTTTTCAAACATTTCTTTAAATTGATGTATTGTAATAAATTCTAAAATAATGTTTATAATTACTTTGTGGGTTAGGTTTCTCCCATTCCCAGGCAAATAGCCTACACACATTTTCTTGATGTTTCTAGAAATTTGTTGCATATCTCAAAACGAACTAATGATTCTTTCTCTGTGGTTTAATGAAGAACCTTTAGTATCCATGGAAACTTTGCATTACACAAAAGGTTCTTTATATTGGAACAAGTTTCTTTAGATTATTCAAATATTCTTCACACTAAGAAAAAAATACACTGTTCACTGAAAGGTGGAGTTCTGAAAATCACCTTGAGAGTCAGTTCACTTTACATTTTGCACTGAAATGTGCAAGATGAAAGCCTCAGAACTCGAATGCCAGCTGACAATTCTTTAGCTCTGAAGGATGCACTCATCGAATATTTGTGTCTCTTTCAGAGCTATTTTGGCCTGGCCAAGATGACAGACTGGTGGGGTGAATCCACTGGTGGGGTTCAATTCCCGTTTCAAGTCACCCTCAGCAGACGTGAGAAAGTGGTGAGTGTCCTGTATGCAGGCTCTCTCTTATTCTCAGACTAAACTCAATGAGGAAGGACTAATATGACCTGAATGTCCTGCACTTCTGAACAGAACGCTGTCTCTCCGCGCCTTGTTAAGGGACAATGTTTGTTTTGTTTTACAGAGTTCTGAGAGGGGGTGGAAGGGGACGGGGGGTCCGTGAGAGATTCAACACAGTTGCTGTGGCAACTAGTTTTGGCCCCTTGAGTACACTAACATACAAATCAGGGTCTGGACTGAGGTACTGGGCACAGAAAAAAAACAACGCAACCGGAGCCATGGACCACCACGAATAGAAGACAGGAAATGCTAGTGAGTTTCATTCTGATTCACTAAATCATCGATGCCAGTTTAAGGATAGAAAAAAAGTTTTCCATTGCACTTTCTTGTCATACTTGTGTATTCAAGGCACTTGGCAATATAAAAACAAGAGTAGGTACTGCAGTGGCTCCCAGGGAGGCCACAGTTCCCTGCTTCTCGAGGGCTCGGGACATCTCAACCCTTTTTCTCCCTTTCCTGTTGTGTGCCAAGGTTCCAATGAGAGAACAAATTGCACTGTGTGAATAAATCGCACAGTCCGTCCAACAATTACTTTAGGTTGTGAGAAACAGATCACAAAACAGAAGTAATATTCAGTCCAAAAATCATTGTATTGGTCAGTTTTCTTTCAATTTAATTCTCAAGTCTTCTTACTTAAGTCAAATGACAAAAGCTTTGCAAACTTCAATATAGTCAGAACAGTTGTATGATCTAATACAGAGGAAAACTTTTTTCCTCACTTTGTGTTAAAAACACTAAACTATCATATTCTCAAAATACGAGGACGTATTTCCATCGTACATCCATGAATTATGTGTGTGTGTGTGTGTGTGTGTGTGTGTGCGTATACATTTAAAGGCCTACACTGCCGTTCAAAGGTTTGGGCTCGGTTATGTTTTAAAAATAAGTCTTTTATGCTAGCTTATATGCATAGGACAAAGGAAACGTCGGTCCTGACTCCTGTCCTGCAAAGTGTAGCTCCAAAACTAATCAGAGACACCTGAACCAGCTAATGAAGGTAGATTACTACAGTCAAGTTTTGTTTTTTTCGGGGTTGGAGCCAAACTCTCCGGAACCTGACGTTACCGACCCCTGGCATACAGTAGGACAAACCCACACGACAAATGAAATTTAAAAAAGTATCAACAGTGCCCTCAAGTGGTCACAGCTGTTTATTGCAAGAGTAGCTGTCGTCTAAAGTAAAAAAAAAAAGAAGAAAAAAAAAGGATAATATCTTTAGAAACATGTCAGTATGTGAGAAGCTTGTCAGTGGGCAGTAGATTATCCTGCTCTGTCGTCACTTTTTCTTTTTCTCGTCTTACTTTGCCCTTAATCTTCTCCTAAAACTGAGCTTCTTTGACTGATATTCTAATTCATTTTCTTAAAAAAAAGTAAACAGGGATAATGTTCTATGAATCATTTTCTTACAAACGTTCATTTACTGAAGGCTACCAGCTAAGTTTCTTTGATTCATTCACAATAGTATTGTGACAATGCACATTTATGCCTTATGAAACACCTTACACTGAATCGCGAAAATTATGGCTAATTTTGCATCATTGTGTCTTATGAATGGACAGGGGCGGAGCGACGGGGTGGCTAATGGGGCGTAAGCCTCATGTTTTGTCAAAAGGCCCCGAATCTTAGGTTTTTGAAAAAATAAGTTTACTTGTTTTCATTTTCTCTCAGTCTTTCTAAATGGAGCGGCAAAAAATGTAAACAAAATCTCTAGCGTGAGTGGATGCGGACAGTAACGCATCGCGCATCACTCAACTTGACGGCCAACTGCCAATAAAAACTAAAGAAGAAATTCATCGTCGTTATCAGGGGCTGGCTGCTGGCGCCTAGCGGGCTTTTTGTATTTTCACTGGCGTCGTAGCGAGCTTACAAAATAATTATGGAGATTTTATACAGAAAACTAAACCTCACCGGCCAGAGAGAGGTTCAAGCTTCAAGAAAAAAGAAACAAGCTTCCATGGTAAAGTGGTGTGCAGAACATGAAATCCACAGGGAGGAGTCGGATCCAGATCCAACTCCTCCCACTCCTCCACATGGCCCCCTGGGGGGACGGCCATGGCTAAAAGTAAAAAATCTAAAAGTACTAAATTGCGCATAACTCCTAGAACCGTTTCGAGCTAGAATCACGATTTTCACATCACTGCGATCCCTGGCTCAAGCCGAACAAGATGTATATCTCAGACTTCCATTTCGGGGACCATGGCGCCCGCACTAGGACACGCGAAGAGGGGACGCCTCGGGCGGGCGCCATGGTCGGATGGATGGATGGATGGTCGGACGGACGGATATTTTTATTTAATTTAAAAAAATATTTATTTTTTTTAACCTCCGGCCTCCAGTCCTCCGAAACAAAATATCTTACGTCGTCCTTCCGTCACATTAAAAGATCATAAAAAGAAGACCTAAAAAGAAGACTAAAGTCATAATGTGTTGGTTTTTAATGAATGAATCTACAGCACTGAGGCTACACAGAGATCCTGCTTGAGCAGGAACCATCAGAACATTTCCCTCCGCAGGAACAGCTGGAGAAAACTGCAGAGATACCTGGAACAAGGACCAACACGCTGTAGGACACACACACACCAACATTCCCAAATTGAAAAATAGCCACATCATTCAGTACATGGTTCTGGAAACACATATCAGTGTCAAACGGCACATTAGCAGCAACTAAATTCTCACCGGGAAGAACGCTGTAGACCAGAATCTGCACTGCTGGAGCCATATTGACGCTGACAGACAACTGGAACGGACAAACTGGGAAACATCAGAACAAAATAAAGAACTGACCAACCACAAGACAAGAAAATAAAGCATCATTCACTTGCCACAGGACTCAACTTTCAGTCCCATAACTGCAACGCTGTAGGTCTGCGGTGTGTTTAGTCACATCAGACTTGGGCAAAACTAAACCAGAAACAAAGCGCTTTAGGTTAAGGCCTCAGATCTGTCATTGAACTGCACATACAGAACAACTTACCGTATTTTTTCACCTCAAAAACTTGAGAGACTTCTCGGTCAGCAATAAAAGCCTTTAGGGTGTACATCCCCATCTGAGCCTTTTGGGTTCAATATCAGCTCCGTTGAGGAAACATTTGTCCACTGACCAATCCGGTTATTATCTTTGTCCTATTAAAACAAATTAACAGCTCAGAGAAAATCTGCAAAGAGAGAAAAGTGCAAAAAGCTGCATTGGCTCCATTCAAAGTCTTACACCGAAGCAAACTCACCTGCACCACGAGCAGACTACTGCAAGACAGACAGGAATAATAAACATTTAAAAGCAGTCATTGAAGTTGAAATTTCTGCATCTTTAAAGAACCTGCATTTAATTTGCTTTTAATTTATGGTCGGAACACTCAAAATGGTGAAACATCTGGTCTTACCATTTGATCACAAGGCACAAATTTGGGATCCATGGAGACAACTCTGAAATTAACTGCAAAGACACCAACAAACTCACATATATTGCATAATGCATTTGAAGATGATAGCTTCAACCAAGGGTCATTCACAGCTCACCTGTTTGTCCTGGATTGTAAATAAGTTTGTCTGTTTGGATGAAGGTCAAAGGTAACGGCTGAACATGATTTTGCTCTCTTCAGTCGCTCTGAAGACCTTCCCTTGAACAAAGAGGAAGATTTATAAATTATAACCACAGCCAACCCCTCCCGTTCAGTGATCCAATAAAAAAGACAACACAAACTACTCGCATACAACAGATTTTACACTTGTAAAACAAAAGTACATATTCATAAACCAAAGCAACAACCACTTTTACTCAGAAACAAAATTAACTCAGTTTAGACAGAACTCAAAATAGGCTGGATAAAAAGGCGCAGATGAAACAAAATCCTTGAAAAAATTATATACGATACGGCCAAATCACAGAGATGTCGATATCGCACGGGACTAATATTATCACAGGACCTCGGTGTTCGGCGAAATATAGTAGGTAATTTCACGTTCACGTTTTTCACGTTAAGCATTTTTGAATGTCCCGAGTAATTGCGGGGGAGTTTTTACTTTACAAATTACAGATATGGCCGATTGACACGGGATTAAGATCATAGACAAACTCCGCAATTATTACACATTACTAAAGGTCACCAGATAATACTAATCCTATGCGAATAAGAGTGCCAGAAGTGATGACGTCACTTTGTTGGACAACTCGGAAGCTAGCGGCGCATGGGTTCCCCCCATGGGGTTCCCTCGGTTCGAAAAGCAATGCATTTTTCCCATAGACTTTTGGAAATTGCAAAAAGATCTCTGTTTAACAAAGGGTTGTGACCCTTACACGTTTTGTCTAGCAAGATAATCTTTACAAGTTAATCCAAAATTTATACACTTTTAAGCCTATATAAAGATTTTAAAAAGCACAATCAGACTCAATAAAGTTTAAAAAACCCCAAGCAGGTTATAACCGTGTGTTCTATGTCATAGATCAAAACGTGAAAATATTTAGAGGCTCTGTTCACCACAGACCTTATTTCAGGCGATTTAGCAAAAACCCATTCAAATATCCCATAGGCTTTATAGAGCGAGGGAACCGTAATGCTAAAATGCTAGCTCACTTCCGCGTTTTGGCCTACAGAGTGACGTCGTAACTTCGGAACTCTATAGGGCTTTAGAATTAAAAACAAACTAAATTAACTTAAAATCATACATACCCCAGGAGATTTGCAGCACCGAACTACACATCTTCACTCACCTCATGAGAATATGCAGCCCCTTAGGAAACAAACTGAAAACATACAATTTCAGCAACAAGCAATTCAGTCTCCCGTTAACCAAGAAAACTCTTTAAAATATGGAAACTTACCTGGCAGCTATCGCGAGGGCCAGTGCACACCAGAGAGAAAACCAGAGGATGTATTCAACTCTCCTGCCACCCACAAACATGCTAATGTACACATCTCAATCAAACCCAACTCTATTACCATTACTCACCACCTTGAGTTTACAATGAGCAGGACCCACTGTGACGCATACCTGACGCAAACAAACCACTCACATTTTTATACTCCGTGACACCACCAGCCCCCAAAAGTGATTAACCTGTCCTGAGGTTTTTTTTTAAATCTCACACAACAATATAACGATGTCTTTATAGGCTACATTAGAATAATAATGTTTCATAAATCTAGATATAGAATAAAGAGGGTTATCTAACGTTAGCCTATCCTCCTATACATAGTTCCCACAGGCGAATTAATGTCACGTGACCTCCCCGGAGACGCCATATTATTTTGAGGGCAAAACCGCTGTGTTTACCATAGGTTTTTACAAAGTTTTATCAGAGAGAATGTCGTTTTACAGACAAATATTTATTTCTGTTTATATTATTATGCAAATCATGAAAAGACAAAGTGAATATATATTATAAAGAGACTATTAAAAAAAGACAGAGAGAAAATTTCATTCATAAATGGTGTGGATCCGTATGCAGTAACGAAGGAAGCACTGAGCAATGATTATGCAGCTTTGCCTCAGATACAGTATTTTCATGTGTAGCATTATCTGGTATTGGTGAGGAGTTTTTACACATTGTGAGCAATTCCGAGTTTGGAAATCACTGGAGGCGTACGATCAGATTGACGTGGGGTTGGTTCGGTGACGTTTGCTCAAGTGCAATCAATGGAAAAGTAACTTATAATAGCGAAGAGGCATGATGCTAATCAAAAGCCATAGCCTGCACAACTTAATTCATGTTCCCCTTAAAACAGTCACCGGTGCTTTCTGTGATATGCATGTACTTGCGGGCGTCATGGTTTGGTGCATGAATATAAAAATAAATAACTCGCGTGCAATTTAATTAATGTAATGCGGAACTACATTATACGCGGTTATAGGGACATAATCTGAGATCGCAATGCTAGAATGTGAGATCAAACAGTGGAAACAAGGTTGTTTTGTGTTTTTAATACCTCGTCATTTTGTTCATACAGGACATTTTTCAAACTGCAATGTGTTAACTTGTAGCCTACATGTTTACACTCGCATTAAAACACAACATTGTGCTTTTGTCAAACAAATTCTTGCGTGTTTTGAGTGAGTTTCTTTCCTTTATCCTCGCCAGCCATAATCTCCGTCGTTGTTCGGACAAAAGCTTAGTCTTCTCACATCCATGGAGTCTATAATGACGGGTGTAGTGTAAAATCCCGGTTTATCTGAACCTCCGGCACGATTTTATCATCCATTGACCCAGCAGGGGATGAACATTTTCACTATATAGCACGAAACTCATTTCACTAGTTCGTTCAACTCGTATTGTTTCTTCTAATGTTTTCCCCGCAGCAATGGCGCCGGCTCGGCAAATGCCCGTATGTCGTGACGTCATGTGGGAACTATGTATAAGCCTACATGTGATCATCACAAAGCTGCTAAATGTGTATCTATATGTAAACACTTTCACATTTTTGTTTAACTTTAGTTTGTCACTGCTTTGTTTGTCTTTTTTTAATTTTTGTATTTAGTTTATTCAATGTAGGAAATAGTATTTTACATGTCTTTGATTTTACTTTATTGACACTGTCATTTCCGGATGGTATTCATCATTAAAAATAAACAAGTTCCACCTTTTAAACTTCTCCTCAACGTGCATGCAGTGTAAATAAAGCAGTTGCATCAATGAAATAATATTAAACGGCCACGCCCCCGTGCTAATGGTACCGCCCACGGCGCAAATTACAAGACGAAAATTAAAAAATCATTTAGATTTCATTTATCCAAATGTTTGTTTCTGAAGTCACAATTTAGCGCAAGTAAAATTGAAAACCAGGAGAAAAAAGTACATGATAATGTAACTGGAAAAACAAGAAAAATGAATGTCTGGTTTCCATTTTTCATTTACATTTTATGGTCTGAAAATTGAATTGTGAACAGTTACACGGACCTTAGGCTACCTTATTTTTACTTTATACATAATACAAACGCAAACACTAAAAGCCAAGTAGGCCTATAATTAAAACACATGGCTCTACACTTATATTTTTGAAGGAGCACTTGTAGATGCATTTTACACAGCACTTACAATTTGCATAAATAATCGTATGATACTAATGTATCAAATTTGGAATACAGAAATATGAAATATTGAAGTAATAGTAATTAACTACATGTACTTACAATATAATTTAAGTAAGGAGTTAGTTGCATGTATCTATGCATGATTGACTATAGAAACTACATGTAAAATTAAGTGTTACCAAAATGTACACAGTTTTTATTTAAACATTGCATAAACATTGCATTGCACACTGCATTACTGTACCTTCGTATTAAATGAACAGAAAAAGCAAAAGTTTGATGTTGTGGTGTTTTTTCTTCAGGTCACCCTGTATCATCTGCTGAAGCTGTTCCAGTCAGACTCCAGCGCGATGCCAAAGAAGACAGCCGTGTCCGAGTTCTACGACGAGATGGTGTGAATTTGATCAGAACAGCACAACAACATGACATTATAGTAATAATACAATCATAAAGCCTAAAACCTGTGTTTTTGCAGATATTTCAAGACCCGACAGCCATGATGCAGCAACTTCTGAACACCACCAGACAGCTGACGTTGGGTGCTTACAAACACGAGACCGAGTGTGAGTGTGACTTCACTTACCTTTGCAGCTCCTATTGAACAGCTCAGTGGATGGGCTATAATTAAACCCTGAACATACTGTACATTAAAATGAGTCCGCAGTTCTAATCATGTGAACTAAACATTCAGTGTTTCATGTTGCAGTTGCAGAGCTGGAAATACGAACACGAGAAAAAGCGGCAAAGAAGAAGACTAGCCTGGAGATCGTAGAGCTGAAGGAGCGACTGAAAGCCTCCAGAGAAAACATCAACTTCCTGAAGGGAGAGATACGCAGAGTCGCAGACTGGAGGAGGACGACCAGATGAAAGATCACTGAGGATGATACATGCTGTGGGATTTGTTATGCTTTTGTGGGACTGATCAATTTAGGTTTCTGGTTCTAAGTTTGACAGTATATTTAGTAGTGAACTTTCTTGTCCAGCTAAATGTGTGGCAATACATGACCTTTTGACTTTTTTTTTATGAATAAAACTTTTTTTTACTAGTTGGGCTTACCATCCAGTTTTGAGCATGATGTAACAATACATTGTTATTTGTGTGCACATTGTTTCAAGCAGCTTTACATAACATCAACCCTCAAAGCCCAAAATGAACTAGTGACTGGCAAGAAAAAAAAACTCCATGGCTTCATCTAAAAGCAATTTGTCTGCATCTGCTTCTCTGCTATATAGAAGGTGAAAAGAGTGACAGAAGAAGTATCTCTGAATTCACAGTACTCATAAAAGAGTAGGCAAAAAGTACCCGGATGACCTACTAATTCTGCAGAGACTATCAAGTGCGCATATGATAGACACTTCTATCCCATGAGTAGGGAATGTATGAGATGTTGATGTTTAAAAGAAAAAAAACTGCAGTTTTAAGTGCTTAAAAAGCATATAAAATACTGGCACAGTGGATAAGACACATGCCTTTGGTATGAGAGACCCGGGTTTGAATCCACTGTGAGACACCAATGTGTCGCTGATCAAGACACTTAACCCCTAGTTGCTCCAGAGGTGTGCGACCTCTGACATATATAGCAATTGTAAGCAGCGTTGTGCCAGTTCATCCTTAAAAAGAACTAGCTCGAAGTTCAGTTCACACAGATGATAATGAACTAGTTCATGTTCAGTTTTTTTTTTTTTAAAGGAACTAGAGGGCCATGTGACTTAGATCTGAGTGCAAAAATGGAGGCTCGCTGTAGACCCTTCCGAGCTGAGATATTGAGATATTTATAATGGCATAAATGCTACGTGGGATCTCAATATCTCAGCTCTGGAAGGGTCTAAAACCTCCATTTTTGCACTCAGGTCCAAGTCCTATGGCCCTCTATCAGAATCCAGAGTTTCAAGAAAATTGGAGAAACTTTTTTTTTTTGCACAAAAAAAAAAAAACGACAGTGGTACCCCTTGTTCTTTTTTGTGCGAAAAAAAAGTTTCTCCAATCTTCTTGATACTCTGGATTCTGATAGAGGGCCATGTGACTTAGATCTGAGTGCAAAAATGGAGGCTCTAGACCCTTCCAGAGCTGAGATATTGAGATATTTAAAATGGCATAAATGCTACGTGTGATCTCTGGAAGGGTCTAGAGCCTCCATTTTTGCACTCAGGTCTAAGTCCTATGGCCCTCTATCAGAATCCAGAGTTTCAAGAAAATTGGAGAAACTTTTTTTTTGCACAAAAACAGAAGCAGACTGGAGGGCTTACATTTTTTTTCCATTTTCAGGAAAAAAGAAACAAGCTTCCATGGTAAAGTGGTGTGCAGAACATGAAATCCACAGGAGGAGTCGGATCCAGATCCAACTCCTCCCACTCCTCCACACTGGAGGAGTTGGATCCAGATCCAACTCCTCCCACTCCTCCACATGGGAGGAGTCGGATCCAGATCCAACTCCTCCCACTCCTCCACATGGCCCCCTGGGGGGACGGAAAAATCGAAAGTAAATTGCGCATAACTCCTAGACCGTTTGAGCTAGAATCACGATTTTCGCATCACTGCGATCCTGGCTTAAGCCGAACAAGATGTATATCTCCGATTTCCATTTTCGGGGACCATGGCGCCCGCCCGAGGCCACACTGAAAGGGGAGCAAGGCCATGGCGCCCGCCCGAGGCCACACTGAAAGGGGAGCAAGCCATGGCGCCCGCCCGAGGCCACACTGAAAGGGGAGCAAGCCATGGCGCCCGCCCGAGGCCACACTGAAAGGGGAGCAAGCCATGGCGCCGCCCGAGGCCACACTGAAAAGGCGGACAAGGGGGCGGGCGCCACTGGGAACCATGGCGGCCCGCGCGAGGCCACACTTGAAAGGGTGGACAAGGGCGGGCGCCATGGGGACCACTGGCGCCCGCCGCGAGGCCACACTGAAAGGGGAGCAAGGGCGGGCGCCATGGGGACCACTGCGCGCCCGCCCGAGGCCACACTGAAAGGGAGCAAGGGCGGGCGCCATGGGGACCATGGCGCCCGCCCGAGGCCACACTGAAAGGGGACAAGGGGCGGGCGCCATGGGGACCATGGCGCCCGCCCGAGGCCACACTGAAAAGGGGGACAAGGCGGCGCCATGGGGACCATGGCGCCCCGCCCCGAGGCCACACTGAAAGGGAGCAAGGCGGGCGCCATGGGGACCATGGCGCCCGCCCGCAGGCCACACTGAAAGGGGAAGGGCGGGCGCCATGGGGACCATGGCGCCGCGCCGAGGCCACACTGAAAGGGGACAAGGGCGGGCGCCATGGGGACCATGGCGCCCGGCCCGAGGCCACACTGAAAGGGGAGCAAGGGCGGGCGCCATGGGGACCATGGCGCCCGCCGCGAGGCCACACTGAAAGGGGAGCAAGGGCGGGCGCCATGGGGACCATGGCGCCCGCCGCGAGGCCACACTGAAAGGGGAGCAAGGGCGGGCGCCATGGGGACCATGGCGCCCGCCGCCGAGGCCACACTGAAAGGGGAGCAAGGGCGGGCGCCATGGGGACCATGGCGCCTGCCCGAGGCCACACTGAAAGGGGAGCAAGGGGCGGGCGCCATGGGGACCATGGCGCCCGCCCGAGGCCACACTGAAAGGGGAGCAAGGGCGGGCGCCATGGGGACCATGGCGCCCGCCGCCGAGGCCACACTGAAAGGGGAGCAAGGGCGGGCGCCATGGGGACCATGGCGCCCGCCCGAGGCCACACTGAAAGGGAGCAAGGGCGGGCGCCATGGGGACCATGGCGCCCCGCCCGAGGCCACACTGAAAGGGGAGCAAGGGCGGGCGCCATGGGGACCATGGCGCCCGCCGCCGAGGCCACACTGAAAGGGGAGCAGGGCGGGCGCCATGGGGACCATGGCGCCCGCCCGAGGCCACACTGAAAGGGGAGCAAGGGCGGGCGCCATGGGGACCATGGCGCCCGCCCCGAGGCCACACTGAAAGGGGAGCAAGGGGCGGGCGCCATGGGGACCATGGCGCCCGCCCGAGGCCACACTGAAAGGGGAGCAAGGCGGGCGCCATGGGGACCATGGCGCCCGCCGCCGAGGCCACACTGAAAGGGGAGCAAGGGCGGGCGCCATGGGGACCATGGCGCCCGCCCGAGGCCACACTGAAAGGGGAGCAAGGGCGGGCGCCATGGGGACCATGGCGCCCGCCCGAGGCCACACTGAAAGGGGAGCAAGGGCGGGCGCCATGGGGACCATGGCGCCCGCCCGAGGCCACACTGAAAGGGGAGCAAGGGGCGGGCGCCATGGGGACCATGGCGCCCGCCCGAGGCCACACTGAAAGGGGAGCAAGGGGCGGGCGCCATGGGGACCATGGCGCCCGCCCGAGGCCACACTGAAAGGGGAGCAAGGGGCGGGCGCCATGGGGACCATGGCGCCCCGCCCGAGGCCACACTGAAAGGGGAGCAAGGGGCGGGCGCCATGGGGACCATGGCGCCCGCCCGAGGCCACACTGAAAGGGGAGCAAGGGCGGGCGCCATGGGGACCATGGCGCCCGCCCGAGGCCACACTGAAAGGGGAGCAAGGGCGGGCGCCATGGGGACCATGGCGCCCGCCCGAGGCCACACTGAAAGGGGAGCAAGGGCGGGCGCCATGGGGACCATGGCGCCCGCGCCGAGGCCACACTGAAAGGGGAGCAAGGGCGGGCGCCATGGGGACCATGGCGCCCGCCCCGAGGCCACACTGAAAGGGGAGCAAGGGCGGGCGCCATGGGGACCATGGCGCCCGGCCGCGAGGCCACACTGAAAGGGGAGCAAGGGCGGGCGCCATGGGGACCATGGCGCCCGCCGCCGAGGCCACACTGAAAGGGGAGCAAGGGCGGGCGCCATGGGGACCATGGCGCCCGCCCCGAGGCCACACTGAAAGGGGAGCAAGGGCGGGCGCCATGGGGACCACTGGCGCCCGCCCGAGGCCACACTGAAAGGGGAGCAAGGGCGGGCGCCATGGGGACCATGGCGCCCGCGCCGAGGCCACACTGAAAGGGGAGCAAGGGCGGGCGCCATGGGACCATGGCGCCCCGCCCGAGGCCACACTGAAAGGGGAGCAAGGGCGGGTTGCCATGGGGACCATGGCGCCCGCCCGAGGCCACACTGAAAGGGGAGCAAGGGCGGGCGTCATGGGACCATGGCGCCCGCGCCGAGGCCACACTGAAAGGGGAGCAAGGGCGGGCGCCATGGGTCCTTAATCCGGATGGATGGATGGATGGATGGATGGATGGATGGATGGATGGATGGATGGATGGATGGATGGATGGATGGATGGATGGATGGATGGATGGATGGATGGATGGATGGATGGATGGATGGATGGATGGATGGATGGATGGATGGATGGATGGATGGATGGATGGATGGATGGATGGATGGATGGATGGATGGATGGATGGATGGATGGATGGATGGATGGATGGATGGATGGATGGATGGATGGATGGATGGATGGATGGATGGATGGATGGATGGATGGATGGATGGATGGATGGATGGATGGATGGATGGATGGATGGATGGATGGATGGATGGATGGATGGATGGATGGATGGATGGATGGATGGATGGATGGATGGATGGATGGATGGATGGATGGATGGATGGATGGATGGATGGATGGATGGATGGATGGATGGATGGATGGATGGATGGATGGATGGATGGATGGATGGATGGATGGATGGATGTTTCTATTTAATTCTTAAAAATATTTTTTTTTACCTCCGGCCTCCAGTCCTCCGGCCTCCAGTCCTCCGGCCTCCAGTCCTCCGGCCTCCAGTCCTCCGGCCTCCAGTCCTCCGGCCTCCAGTCCTCCGGCCTAAAAGAAGACTAAAGAAGACCTAAAAAGAAGACTAAAGTCATAATGTGTTGGTTTTTAATGAATGAATCTACAGCACTGAGGCTACACAGAGATCCTGCTTGAGCAGGAACCATCAGAACATTTCCCTCTGCAGGAACAGCTGGAGAAAACTGCAGAGATGCCTGGAACAAGGACCAACACGCTGTAGGACACACACACACCAGCATTCCCAAATTGAAAAATAGCCACATCATACAGTACATGGTTCTGGAAACACATATCAGTGTCAAACGGCACATTAGCAGCAACTAAATTCTCACCGGGCACAAATTTGGGATCCATGGAGACAACTCTGAAATTAACTGCAAAGACACCAACAAACTCACATATATTGCATAATGCATTTGAAGATGATAGCTTCAACCAAGGGTCATTCACAGCTCACCTGTTTATCCTGGATTGTAAATAAGTTTGTCTGTTTGGATGAAGGTCAAAGGTAACGGCTGAACATGATTTTGCTCTCTTCAGTCGCTCTGAAGACCTTCCCTTGAACAAAGAGGAAGATTTATAAATTATAACCACAGCAGGTTATAAATGTGTGTTCTATGTCATATATCAAAACGTGAAAATATTTAGAGGCTCTGTTCACCACAGACCTTATTTCAGGCGATTTAGCAAAAACCCATTCAAAAACCCCATAGGCTTTATAGAGCGAGGGAACCGTAATGCTAAAATGCTAGCTCACTTCCGCGTTTTGGCCTACAGAGTGACGTCGTAACTTCGGCACTCTATAGGGCTTTAGAATTAGAAAACAAACTAAATTAACTTAAAATCATACATACCCCAGGAGATTTGCAGCACTTAACTACACATCTTCTTCACTCACCTCATGAGAATATGCAGCCCCTTAGGAAACAAACTGAAAACATACAATTTCAGCAACAAGCAATTCAGTCTCCCGTTAACCAAGAAAACTCTTTAAAATATGGAAACTTACCTGGCAGCTATCGCAAGGGCCAGTGCACACCAGAGAGAAAACCAGAGGATGTATTCAACTCTCCTGCCACCCACAAACATGCTAATGTACACATCTCAATCAAACCCAACTCTATTACCATTACTCACCACCTTGAGTTTACAATGAGCAGGACCCACTGTGACGCATACCTGACGCAAACAAACCACTCACATTTTTATACTCCGTGACACCACCAGCCCCCAAAAGTGATTAACCTGTCCTGAGGTTTTTTTTTAAATCTCACACAACAATATAACGATGTCTTTATAGGCTACATTAGAATAATAATGTTTCATAAATCTAGATATAGAATAAAGAGGGTTATCTAACGTTAGCCTATCCTCCTATACATAGTTCCCACAGGCGAATTAATGTCACGTGACCTCCCCGGAGACGCCATATTATTTTGAGGGCAAAACCGCTGTGTTTACCATAGGTTTTTACAAAGTTTTATCAGAGAGAATGTTGTTTTACAAACAAATATTTATTTTTGTTTATATTATTATGCAAATCATGAAAAGACAAAGTGAATATATATTATAAAGAGACTATTAAAAAAAGACAGAGAGAAAATTTCATTCATAAATGGTGTGGATCCGTATGCAGTAACGAAGGAAGCACTGAGCAATGATTATGCAGCTTTGCCTCAGATACAGTATTTTCATGTGTAGCATTATCTGGTATTGGTGAGGAGTTTTTACACATTGTGAGCAATTCCGAGTCTGGAAATCACTGGAGGCGTACGATCAGATTGACGTGGGGTTGGTTCCGGTGACGTTTGCTCAAGTGCAATCAATGGAAAAGTAACTTATAATAGCGAAGAGGCATGATGCTAATCAAAAGCCATAGCCTGCACAACTTAATTCATGTTCCCCTTAAAACAGTCACCGGTGCTTTCTGTGATATGCATGTACTTGCGGGCGTCATGGTTTTGGTGCATGAATATAAAAATAAATAACTCGCGTGCAATTTAATTAATCGTAATGCGGGAACTACATTATACGT